>JAJLRB010001817.1:0-83271 GCA_020976825.1 Odocoileus hemionus
CGGCCTCCTTTCGAGTCAGGGCTTCTCGGTGTATATGCCCATTGAGGCAGCAATCTCAGGGGTCTCCCTCATACCTATTGCTGAGAGAAGCCCTCTTGAGGGGCTTGTGGAAAGGTGGCCTACGTCTTGAGTCTAAGCCAGGGAATCAGCTCTCATCTCGAGGCAATTTGGGGTACACGGAGCAGTCCTCGAGTTGCTCTGCTGAACTTGGTACTCCTCTAGACTTGGCCCGTTGTTCTCGGGGAACCTCTGGAGTTGCCTAAAGGGAGTCAAGCCTCAGGTCGTGTTTGATGGGGACGGGGGATGGCTCTGGAGTCAATGCAGGGGAAGCGGGCCTCATCTCGAGTTGATTTGGGGCCCATGGAGCTCCTTCGCGATGCTGGTGTGACCTCAGGGTCCCTCTCTACTTGTGACAGTGTTTTTTTTTGCGGACTGTCTCGACATCCATCAAGCAAGTCGAGGCTCCTGACATGTTTCAGGGGGCTCACGGAATTGCTCTGCATGCAGTGCAGGGGAATCGGGCCTCATCTCGCTTGGAGGGGGAAGTCTCATGGTTTTTCTCGAGTTGCGGCGGGGACCTGGGGTACATTCTCGACTTACGGCGGGGATGGCCCTTCAACCCTCGTGTTTGTTCAACGAAGTCAGGACTCCTGTCGAGTTACGAGGGACACCTCAGGAGTCTCTTCGAGGCTTGGCAGGGCAAAAGGGACGCTTCTCGAGGTGAGTCGGGAGACCCAGGGTCCCTTTCCAGTAGCCACAGGGATACTGGGATTCCTGTCAATGTTCAAGAGGAGTCAGGCCGTCAAATTTTGAAGCAGTGAGCTCTGCGTGCCTCTCGAGGTGTCAGAGGCATGTGAGGCATTCCGTCGAAAGGAGTCGGGGACCTAGGGCTTTCTCTAGGGACTCCACAGGTGGTGCAGACATCCCTTCACTTGTGAGATGAAAGACTAGACTGTATTCAAGCCACTGCAAGGAAACCCGGCCTCCTTTCGAGTCAGGGCTTCTCGGTGTATATGCCCATTGAGGCAGCAATCTCAGGGTCCCTCCCTCATACCTATTGCTGAGAGAAGCCTCCTCTTGAGGGGCTTGTGGAAAGGTGGCCTACGTCTTGAGTCTAAGCCAGGGAATCAGCTCTCATCTCGAGGCAATTTGGGGTACACGGAGCAGTCCTCGAGTTGCTCTGCTGAACTTGGTACTCCTCTAGACTTGGCCCGTTGTTCTCGGGGAACCTCTGGAGTTGCCTAAAGGGAGTCAAGCCTCAGGTCGTGTTTGATGGGGAACGGGGGATGGCTCTGGAGTCAATGCAGGGGAAGCGGGCCTCATCTCGAGTTGATTTGGGGCCCATGGAGCTCCTTCGCGATGCTGGTGTGACCTCAGGGTCCCTCTCTACTTGTGACAGTGTTTTTGCGGACTGTCTCGACATCCATCAAGCAAGTCGAGGCTCCTGACATGTTTCAGGGGGCTCACGGAATTGCTCTGCATGCAGTGCAGGGGAATCGGGCCTCATCTCGCTTGGAGGGGGAAGTCTCATGGTTTTTCTCGAGTTGCGGCGGGGACCTGGGGGTACATTCTCGACTTACGGCGGGGATGGCCCTTCAACCCTCGTGTTTGTTCAACGAAGTCAGGACTCCTGTCGAGTTACGAGGGACACCTCAGGAGTCTCTTCGAGGCTTGGCAGGGCAAAAGGGACGCTTCTCGAGGTGAGTCGGGAGACCCAGGGTCCCTTTCCAGTAGCCACAGGGATACTGGGATTCCTGTCAATGTTCAAGAGGAGTCAGGCTCCGTCAAATTTTGAAGCAGTGAGCTCTGCGTGCCTCTCGAGGTGTCAGAGGCATGTGAGGCATTCCGTCGAAAGGAGTCGGGGACCTAGGGCTTTCTCTAGGGACTCCACAGGGTGCAGACATCCCTTCACCTTGTGAGATGAAAGACTAGACTGTATTCAAGCCACTGCAAGGAAAGCCGGCCTCCTTTCGAGTCAGGGCTTCTCGGTGTATATGCCCATTGAGGCAGCAATCTCAGGGTCCCTCCCTCATACCTATTGCTGAGAGAAGCCTCCTCTTGAGGGGCTTGTGGAAAGGTGGCCTACGTCTTGAGTCTAAGCCAGGGAATCAGCTCTCATCTCGAGGCAATTTGGGGTACACGGAGCAGTCCTCGAGTTGCTCTGCTGAACTTGGTACTCCTCTAGACTTGGCCCGTTGTTCTCGGGGAACCTCTGGAGTTGCCTAAAGGGAGTCAAGCCTCAGGTCGTGTTTGATGGGGAACGGGGGATGGCTCTGGAGTCAATGCAGGGGAAGCGGGCCTCATCTCGAGTTGATTTGGGGCCCATGGAGCTCCTTCGCGATGCTGGTGTGACCTCAGGGTCCCTCTCTACTTGTGACAGTGTTTTTTTGCGGACTGTCTCGACATCCATCAAGCAAGTCGAGGCTCCTGACATGTTTCAGGGGGCACGGAATTGCTCTGCATGCAGTGCAGGGGAATCGGGCCTCATCTCGCTTGGAGGGGGAAGTCTCATGGTTTTTTCTCGAGTTGCGGCGGGGACCTGGGGTACATTCTCGACTTACGGCGGGGATGGCCCTTCAACCCTCGTGTTTGTTCAACGAAGTCAGGACTCCTGTCGAGTTACGAGGGACACCTCAGGAGTCTCTTCGAGGCTTGGCAGGGCAAAAGGGACGCTTCTCGAGGTGAGTCGGGAGACCCAGGGTCCCTTTCCAGTAGCCACAGGGATACTGGGATTCCTGTCAATGTTCAAGAGGAGTCAGGCTCCGTCAAATTTTGAAGCAGTGAGCTCTGCGTGCCTCTCGAGGTGTCAGAGGCATGTGAGGCATTCCGTCGAAAGGAGTCGGGGACCTAGGGCTTTCTCTAGGGACTCCACAGGTGGTGCAGACATCCCTTCACCTTGTGAGATGAAAGACTAGACTGTATTCAAGCCACTGCAAGGAAACCCGGCCTCCTTTCGAGTCAGGGCTTCTCGGTGTATATGCCCATTGAGGCAGCAATCTCAGGGTCCCTCCCTCATACCTATTGCTGAGAGAAGCCTCCTCTTGAGGGGCTTGTGGAAAGGTGGCCTACGTCTTGAGTCTAAGCCAGGGAATCAGCTCTCATCTCGAGGCAATTTGGGGTACACGGAGCAGTCCTCGAGTTGCTCTGCTGAACTTGGTACTCCTCTAGACTTGGCCCGTTGTTCTCGGGGAACCTCTGGAGTTGCCTAAAGGGAGTCAAGCCTCAGGTCGTGTTTGATGGGGAACGGGGGATGGCTCTGGAGTCAATGCAGGGGAAGCGGGCCTCATCTCGAGTTGATTTGGGGCCCATGGAGCTCCTTCGCGATGCTGGTGTGACCTCAGGGTCCCTCTCTACTTGTGACAGTGTTTTTTTGCGGACTGTCTCGACATCCATCAAGCAAGTCGAGGCTCCTGACATGTTTCAGGGGGCTCACGGAATTGCTCTGCATGCAGTGCAGGGGAATCGGGCCTCATCTCGCTTGGAGGGGGAAGTCTCATGGTTTTTCTCGAGTTGCGGCGGGGGGGACCTGGGGTACATTCTCGACTTACGGCGGGGATGGCCCTTCAACCCTCGTGTTTGTTCAACGAAGTCAGGACTCCTGTCGAGTTACGAGGGACACCTCAGGAGTCTCTTCGAGGCTTGGCAGGGCAAAAGGACGCTTCTCGAGGTGAGTCGGGAGACCCAGGGTCCCTTTCCAGTAGCCACAGGGATACTGGGATTCCTGTCAATGTTCAAGAGGAGTCAGGCTCCGTCAAATTTTGAAGCAGTGAGCTCTGCGTGCCTCTCGAGGTGTCAGAGGCATGTGAGGCATTCCGTCGAAAGGAGTCGGGGACCTAGGGCTTTCTCTAGGGACTCCACAGGTGGTGCAGACATCCCTTCACCTTGTGAGATGAAAGACTAGACTGTATTCAAGCCACTGCAAGGAAACCCGGCCTCCTTTCGAGTCAGGGCTTCTCGGTGTATATGCCCATTGAGGCAGCAATCTCAGGGTCCCTCCCTCATACCTATTGCTGAGAGAAGCCTCCTCTTGAGGGGCTTGTGGAAAGGTGGCCTACGTCTTGAGTCTAAGCCAGGGAATCAGCTCTCATCTCGAGGCAATTTGGGGTACACGGAGCAGTCCTCGAGTTGCTCTTGCTCTGCTGAACTTGGTACTCCTCTAGACTTGGCCCGTTGTTCTCGGGGAACCTCTGGAGTTGCCTAAAGGGAGTCAAGCCTCAGGTCGTGTTTGATGGGGAACGGGGGATGGCTCTGGAGTCAATGCAGGGGAAGCGGGCCTCATCTCGAGTTGATTTGGGGCCCATGGAGCTCCTTCGCGATGCTGGTGTGACCTCAGGGTCCCTCTCTACTTGTGACAGTGTTTTTGCGGACTGTCTCGACATCCATCAAGCAAGTCGAGGCTCCTGACATGTTTCAGGGGGCTCACGGAATTGCTCTGCATGCAGTGCAGGGGAATCGGGCCTCATCTCGCTTGGAGGGGGAAGTCTCATGGTTTTTCTCGAGTTGCGGCGGGGACCTGGGGTACACATTCTCGACTTACGGCGGGGATGGCCCTTCAACCCTCGTGTTTGTTCAACGAAGTCAGGACTCCTGTCGAGTTACGAGGGACACCTCAGGAGTCTCTTCGAGGCTTGGCAGGGCAAAAGGAACGCTTCTCGAGGTGAGTCGGGAGACCCAGGGTCCCTTTCCAGTAGCCACAGGGATACTGGGATTCCTGTCAATGTTCAAGAGGAGTCAGGCTCCGTCAAATTTTGAAGCAGTGAGCTCTGCGTGCCTCTCGAGGTGTCAGAGGCATGTGAGGCATTCCGTCGAAAGGAGTCGGGGACCTAGGGCTTTCTCTAGGGACTCCACAGGTGGTGCAGACATCCCTTCACCTTGTGAGATGAAAGACTAGACTGTATTCAAGCCACTGCAAGGAAACCCGCCTCCTTTCGAGTCAGGGCTTCTCGGTGTATATGCCCATTGAGGCAGCAATCTCAGGGTCCCTCCCTCATACCTATTGCTGAGAGAAGCCTCCTCTTGAGGGGCTTGTGGAAAGGTGGCCTACGTCTTGAGTCTAAGCCAGGGAATCAGCTCTCATCTCGAGGCAATTTGGGGTACACGGAGCAGTCCTCGAGTTGCTCTGCTGAACTTGGTACTCCTCTAGACTTGGCCCGTTGTTCTCGGGGAACCTCTGGAGTTGCCTAAAGGGAGTCAAGCCTCAGGTCGTGTTTGATGGGGAACGGGGGATGGCTCTGGAGTCAATGCAGGGGAAGCGGGCCTCATCTCGAGTTGATTTGGGGCCCATGGAGCTCCTTCGCGATGCTGGTGTGACCTCAGGGTCCCTCTCTACTTGTGACAGTGTTTTTGCGGACTGTCTCGACATCCATCAAGCAAGTCGAGGCTCCTGACATGTTTCAGGGGGCTCACGGAATTGCTCTGCATGCAGTGCAGGGGGGAATCGGGCCTCATCTCGCTTGGAGGGGGGAAGTCTCATGGTTTTTCTCGAGTTGCGGCGGGGACCTGGGGTACATTCTCGACTTACGGCGGGGATGGCCCTTCAACCCTCGTGTTGTTTGTTCAACGAAGTCAGGACTCCTGTCGATTTACGAGGGACACCTCAGGAGTCTCTTCGAGGCTTGGCAGGGCAAAAGGACGCTTCTCGAGGTGAGTCGGGAGACCCAGGGTCCCTTTCCAGTAGCCACAGGGATACTGGGATTCCTGTCAATGTTCAAGAGGAGTCAGGCTCCGTCAAATTTTGAAGCAGTGAGCTCTGCGTGCCTCTCGAGGTGTCAGAGGCATGTGAGGCATTCCGTCGAAAGGAGTCGGGGGGACCTAGGGCTTTCTCTAGGGACTCCACAGGTGGTGCAGACATCCCTTCACCTTGTGAGATGAAAGACTAGACTGTATTCAAGCCACTGCAAGGAAACCCGGCCTCCTTTCGAGTCAGGGCTTCTCGGTGTATATGCCCATTGAGGCAGCAATCTCAGGGTCCCTCCCTCATACCTATTGCTGAGAGAAGCCTCCTCTTGAGGGGCTTGTGGAAAGGTGGCCTACGTCTTGAGTCTAAGCCAGGGAATCAGCTCTCATCTCGAGGCAATTTGGGGTACACGAGCAGTCCTCGAGTTGCTCTGCTGAACTTGGTACTCCTCTAGACTTGGCCCGTTGTTCTCGGGGAACCTCTGGAGTTGCCTAAAGGGAGTCAAGCCTCAGGTCGTGTTTGATGGGGAACGGGGATGGCTCTGGAGTCAATGCAGGGGAAGCGGGCCTCATCTCGAGTTGATTTGGGGCCCATGGAGCTCCTTCGCGATGCTGGTGTGACCTCAGGGTCCCTCTCTACTTGTGACAGTGTTTTTGCGGACTGTCTCGACATCCATCAAGCAAGTCGAGGCTCCTGACATGTTTCAGGGGGCTCACGGAATTGCTCTGCATGCAGTGCAGGGGAATCGGGCCTCATCTCGCTTGGAGGGGGAAGTCTCATGGTTTTTTTTCGAGTTGCGGCGGGGACCTGGGGTACATTCTCGACTTACGGCGGGGATGGCCCTTCAACCCTCGTGTTTGTTCAACGAAGTCAGGACTCCTGTCGAGTTACGAGGGACACCTCAGGAGTCTCTTCGAGGCTTGGCAGGGCAAAAGGACGCTTCTCGAGGTGAGTCGGGAGACCCAGGGTCCCTTTCCAGTAGCCACAGGGATACTGGGATTCCTGTCAATGTTCAAGAGGAGTCAGGCTCCGTCAAATTTTGAAGCAGTGAGCTCTGCGTGCCTCTCGAGGTGTCAGAGGCATGTGAGGCATTCCGTCGAAAGGAGTCGGGGACCTAGGGCTTTCTCTAGGGACTCCACAGGTGGTGCAGACATCCCTTCACCTTGTGAGATGAAAGACTAGACTGTATTCAAGCCACTGCAAGGAAACCCGGCCTCCTTTCGAGTCAGGGCTTCTCGGTGTATATGCCCATTGAGGCAGCAATCTCAGGGTCCCTCCCTCATACCTATTGCTGAGAGAAGCCTCCTCTTGAGGGGCTTGTGGAAAGGTGGCCTACGTCTTGAGTCTAAGCCAGGGAATCAGCTCTCATCTCGAGGCAATTTGGGGTACACGGAGCAGTCCTCGAGTTGCTCTGCTGAACTTGGTACTCCTCTAGACTTGGCCCGTTGTTCTCGGGGAACCTCTGGAGTTGCCTAAAGGGAGTCAAGCCTCAGGTCGTGTTTGATGGGGAACGGGGGATGGCTCTGGAGTCAATGCAGGGGAAGCGGGCCTCATCTCGAGTTGATTTGGGGCCCATGGAGCTCCTTCGCGATGCTGGTGTGACCTCAGGGTCCCTCTCTACTTGTGACAGTGTTTTTGCGGACTGTCTCGACATCCATCAAGCAAGTCGAGGCTCCTGACATGTTTCAGGGGGCTCACGGAATTGCTCTGCATGCAGTGCAGGGGAATCGGGCCTCATCTCGCTTGGAGGGGGAAGTCTCATGGTTTTTCTCGAGTTGCGGCGGGGACCTGGGGTACATTCTCGACTTACGGCGGGGATGGCCCTTCAACCCTCGTGTTTGTTCAACGAAGTCAGGACTCCTGTCGAGTTACGAGGGACACCTCAGGAGTCTCTTCGAGGCTTGGCAGGGCAAAAGGGACGCTTCTCGAGGTGAGTCGGGAGACCCAGGGTCCCTTTCCAGTAGCCACAGGGATACTGGGATTCCTGTCAATGTTCAAGAGGAGTCAGGCTCCGTCAAATTTTGAAGCAGTGAGCTCTGCGTGCCTCTCGAGGTGTCAGAGGCATGTGAGGCATTCCGTCGAAAGGAGTCGGGGACCTAGGGCTTTCTCTAGGGACTCCACAGGTGGTGCAGACATCCCTTCACCTTGTGAGATGAAAGACTAGACTGTATTCAAGCCACTGCAAGGAAACCCGGCCTCCTTTCGAGTCAGGGCTTCTCGGTGTATATGCCCATTGAGGCAGCAATCTCAGGGTCCCTCCCTCATACCTATTGCTGAGAGAAGCCTCCTCTTGAGGGGCTTGTGGAAAGGTGGCCTACGTCTTGAGTCTAAGCCAGGGAATCAGCTCTCATCTCGAGGCAATTTGGGGTACACGGAGCAGTCCTCGAGTTGCTCTGCTGAACTTGGTACTCTCCTCTGACTTGGCCCGTTGTTCTCGGGGAACCTCTGGAGTTGCCTAAAGGGAGTCAAGCCTCAGGTCGTGTTTGATGGGGAACGGGGGATGGCTCTGGAGTCAATGCAGGGGAAGCGGGCCTCATCTCGAGTTGATTTGGGGCCCATGGAGCTCCTTCGCGATGCTGGTGTGACCTCAGGGTCCCTCTCTACTTGTGACAGTGTTTTTGCGGACTGTCTCGACATCCATCAAGCAAGTCGAGGCTCCTGACATGTTTCAGGGGGCTCACGGAATTGCTCTGCATGCAGTGCAGGGGAATCGGGCCTCATCTCGCTTGGAGGGGGAAGTCTCATGGTTTTTCTCGAGTTGCGGCGGGGACCTGGGGTACATTCTCGACTTACGGCGGGGATGGCCCTTCAACCCTCGTGTTGTTCAACGAAGTCAGGACTCCTGTCGAGTTACGAGGGACACCTCAGGAGTCTCTTCGAGGCTTGGCAGGGCAAAAGGAACGCTTCTCGAGGTGAGTCGGGAGACCCAGGGTCCCTTTCCAGTAGCCACAGGGATACTGGGATTCCTGTCAATGTTCAAGAGGAGTCAGGCTCCGTCAAATTTTGAAGCAGTGAGCTCTGCGTGCCTCTCGAGGTGTCAGAGGCATGTGAGGCATTCCGTCGAAAGGAGTCGGGGACCTAGGGCTTTCTCTAGGGACTCCACAGGTGGTGCAGACATCCCTTCACCTTGTGAGATGAAAGACTAGACTGTATTCAAGCCACTGCAAGGAAAGCCGGCCTCCTTTCGAGTCAGGGCTTCTCGGTGTATATGCCCATTGAGGCAGCAATCTCAGGGTCCCTCCCTCATACCTATTGCTGAGAGAAGCCTCCTCTTGAGGGGCTTGTGGAAAGGTGGCCTACGTCTTGAGTCTAAGCCAGGGAATCAGCTCTCATCTCGAGGCAATTTGGGGTACACGGAGCAGTCCTCGAGTTGCTCTGCTGAACTTGGTACTCCTCTAGACTTGGCCCGTTGTTCTCTCGGGGAACCTCTGGAGTTGCCTAAAGGGAGTCAAGCCTCAGGTCGTGTTTGATGGGGAACGGGGGATGGCTCTGGAGTCAATGCAGGGGAAGCGGGCCTCATCTCGAGTTGATTTGGGGCCCATGGAGCTCCTTCGCGATGCTGGTGTGACCTCAGGGTCCCTCTCTACTTGTGACAGTGTTTTTTGCGGACTGTCTCGACATCCATCAAGCAAGTCGAGGCTCCTGACATGTTTCAGGGGGCTCACGGAATTGCTCTGCATGCAGTGCAGGGGAATCGGGCCTCATCTCGCTTGGAGGGGGAAGTCTCATGGTTTTTCTCGAGTTGCGGCGGGGACCTGGGGTACATTCTCGACTTACGGCGGGGATGGCCCTTCAACCCTCGTGTTGGTTCAACGAAGTCAGGACTCCTGTCGAGTTACGAGGGACACCTCAGGAGTCTCTTCGAGGCTTGGCAGGGCAAAAGGAACGCTTCTCGAGGTGAGTCGGGAGACCCAGGGTCCCTTTCCAGTAGCCACAGGGATACTGGGATTCCTGTCAATGTTCAAGAGGAGTCAGGCTCCGTCAAATTTTGAAGCAGTGAGCTCTGCGTGCCTCTCGAGGTGTCAGAGGCATGTGAGGCATTCCGTCGAAAGGAGTCGGGGACCTAGGGCTTTCTCTAGGGACTCCACAGGTGGTGCAGACATCCCTTCAGCTTGTGAGATGAAAGACTAGACTGTATTCAAGCCACTGCAAGGAAACCCGGCCTCCTTTCGAGTCAGGGCTTCTCGGTGTATATGCCCATTGAGGCAGCAATCTCAGGGTCCCTCCCTCATACCTATTGCTGAGAGAAGCCTCCTCTTGAGGGGCTTGTGGAAAGGTGGCCTACGTCTTGAGTCTAAGCCAGGGAATCAGCTCTCATCTCGAGGCAATTTGGGGTACACGGAGCAGTCCTCGAGTTGCTCTGCTGAACTTGGTACTCCTCTAGACTTGGCCCGTAAGGGAGTCAAGCCTCAGGTCGTGTTTGATGGGGAACGGGGATGGCTCTGGAGTCAATGCAGGGGAAGCGGGCCTCATCTCGAGTTGATTTGGGGCCCATGGAGCTCCTTCGCGATGCTGGTGTGACCTCAGGGTCCCTCTCTACTTGTGACAGTGTTTTTGCGGACTGTCTCGACATCCATCAAGCAAGTCGAGGCTCGGGATTCCTGTCAATGTTCAAGAGGAGTCAGGCTCCGTCAAATTTTGAAGCAGTGAGCTCTGCGTGCCTCTCGAGGTGTCAGAGGCATGTGAGGCATTCCGTCGAAAGGAGTCGGGGACCTAGGGCTTTCTCTAGGGACTCCACAGGTGGTGCAGACATCCCTTCAGCTTGTGAGATGAAAGACTAGACTGTATTCAAGCCACTGCAAGGAAAGCCGGCCTCCTTTTTTCGAGTCAGGGCTTCTCGGTGTATATGCCCATTGAGGCAGCAATCTCAGGGTCCCTCCCTCATACCTATTGCTGAGAGAAGCCTCCTTTGAGGGGCTTGTGGAAAGGTGGCCTACGACTTGAGTCTAAGCCAGGGAATCAGCTCTCATCTCGAGGCAATTTGGGGTACACGGAGCAGTCCTCGAGTTGCTCTGCTGAACTTGGACTACTCCTCTAGACTTGGCCCGTTGGAGTCTCTCGGGAACCTCTGGAGTTGCCTAAAGGGAGTCAAGCCTCAGGTCGTGTTTGATGGAGGTGAACGGGGGATGGCTCTGGAGTCAATGCAGGGGAAGCGGGGGGGCCTCATCTCGAGTTGATTTGGGGCCCATGGAGCTCCTTCGCATGATGCTGGTGTGACCTCAGGGTCCCTCTCTACTTGTGACAGTGTTTTTTTGCGGACTGTCTCGACATCCATCAAGCAAGTCGAGGCTCCTGACATGTTCAGGGGGCTCACGGAATTGCTCTGCATGCAGTGCAGGGGAATCGGGCCTCATCTCGCTTGGAGGGGGAAGTCTCATGGTTTTTCTCTTCCTCCCTCGAGTTGCGGCGGGGACCTGGGGTACATTCTCGACTTACGGCGGGGATGGCGCCTTCAACCCTCGTGTTGGTTCAACGAAGTCCAGGACTCCTGTCGAGTTACGAGGGACACCTCAGGAGTCTCTTCGAGGCTTGGCAGGCGCAAAAGGAACGCTTCTCGAGGTGAGTCGGGACGACCCAGGGTCCCTTTCCAGTAGCCACAGGATACTGGGCATTCCTGTCAATGTTCAAGAGGAGTCAGGGCTCCGTCAAATTTTGAAGCAAAGTGAGCTCTGCGTGCCTCTCGAGGAGGTGTCAGAGCGCATGTGAGGGCATTCCGTCGAAAGGAGTCGGGGACCTAGGGCTTTCTCTAGGGACTCCACAGGGTGGTGCAGACATCCCTTCAGCTTGTGAGATGAAAGACTAGACTGTATTCAAGCCACTGCAAGGAAAGCCGGCCTCCTTTCGAGTCAGGGCTTCTCGGGTGTATATGCCCATTGAGGCAGCAATCTCAGGGTCCCTCCCTCATACCTATTGCTGAGAGAAGCCACCTCTTGAGGGGCTTGTGGAAAGGTGGCCTAACGTCTTGAGTCTAAGCCAGGGAATCAGCTCTCATCCTCGAGGCAATTTGGGGTAAGTGTACACGGAGCAGTCCTCAGAGTGCTCTGCTGAACTTGGTACTCTCCTCTAGACTTGGCCCGTTGTTCTCGGGGAACCTCTGGAGGTTGCCTAAAGGGAGTCAAGCCCTCAGGTCGTGTTTGATGGGGAACGGGGGATGGCTCTGGAGTCAATGCAGGGGAAGCGGGCCCTCGATCTCGAGTTGATTTGGGGCCCATGGAGCTCCTTCGCGATGCTGGTGTGACCGCCTCAGGGTCCCTCTCTACTTGGACAGTGTTTTTGCGGGACTGTCTCGACATCCATCAAGCAAGTCGAGGCTCCTGACATGTTTCAGGGGGCTCACGGAATTGCTCTGCATGCAGTGCAGGGGAATCGGGCCTCATCTCCGCTTGGAGGGGGATAGTCTCAATGGTTTTTCTTTCCTCGAGTTGCGGCGGGGACCTGGGGTACATTCTCGACTTACGGCGGGGATGGCCATTCAACCCTCGTGTTGGTTCAACGAAGTCAGGACTCCTGTCGAGTTACGAGGGACACCTCAGGAGTCTCTTCGAGGCTTGGCAGGGCAAAAGGGAACGCTTCTCGAGGTGAGTCGGGAGACCCAGGGTCCCCTTTCCAGTAGCCACAGGGATACTGGGATTCCTGTCAATGTTCAAGAGGAGTCAGGCTCCGTCAAATTTTGAAGCAGTGAGCTCTGCGTGCCTTCTCGAGGTGTCAGAGGCATGTGAGGCATTCCGTCGAAAGGAGTCGGGGACCTAGGGCTTTCTCTAGGGACTCCACAGGTGGTGCAGACATCCCTTCAGCTTGTGAGATGAAAGACTAGACTGTATTCAAGCCACTGCAAGGAAAGCCGGCCCATCCCCTTTCGAGTCAGGGCTTCTCCGGTGTATATATGCCCATTGAGGCAGCAATCTCAGGGTCCCTCCCTCATACCTATTGCTGAGAGAAGCCTCCTCTTGAGGGGCTTGTGGAAAGGGTGGCCTACGTCTTGAGTCTAAGCCAGGGAATCAGCTCTCATCTCGAGGCAAATTTGGGGTACAACGGAGCAGTCCTCGAGTTGCTCTGCTGAACTTGGTACTCCTCTAGACTTGGCCCGTTGTTCTCTCCGTCGGGAACCTCTGGAGTTGCCTAAAGGCAGTCAAGCCTCAGGTCGTGTTTGATGGGGAACGGGGGATGGCTCTGGAGTCAATGCAGGGGAAGCGGGCCTCATCTCGAGTTGATTTGGGGCCCATGGAGCTCCTTCGCGATGCTGGTGTGACCTCAGGGTCCCTATCTCTACTTGTGACAGTGTTTTTTTTTTGCGGACTGTCTCGACATCCATCAAGCAAGTCGAGGCTCCTGACATGTTTCAGGGGGCTCACGGAATTGCTCTGCATGCAGTGGCAGGGGAATCGGGCCTCATCTCGCTTGGAGGGGAAGTCTCATGGTTTTTCTCGAGTTGCGGCGGGGACCTGGGGTACATTCTCGACTTACGGCGGGGATGGCCCTTCAACCCTCGTGTTTTTCAACGAAGTCAGGAGACTCTGTCGAGTTACGAGGGACACCTCAGGAGTCTCTTCGAGGCTTGGCAGGGCAAAAGGAACGCTTCTCGAGGTGAGTCGGGAGACCCAGGGTCCCTTTCCAGTAGCCACAGGGATACTGGGTTTCCTGTCAATGTTCAAGAGGAGTCAGGCTCCGTCAAATTTTGAAGCAGTGAGCTCTGCGTGCCTCTCGATGTGTCAGAGAGGCATGTGAGGCATTCCGTCGAAAGGAGTCGGGGACCTAGGGCTTTCTCTAGGGACCACACAGGTGGTGCAGACATCCCTTCAGCTTGTGAGATGAAAGACTAGACTGTATTCAAGCCACTGGATTCAAAGGAAACCCGGCCATCCAGGACATTTCGAGTCAGGGCTTCTCGGTGTATATGCCCATTGAGGCAGCAATCTCAGGGTCCCTCCCTCATACCTATTGCTGAGATAGAAGCCTCGCTCTTGAGACGGGGCTCTTTGTGGAACAGGTGGCCTTTTACGTCTTGAGTCTAAGCCAGGGCATGGAGTCAAGCTCTCATCTCGAGAGCAATTTGGGGGTACACGGAGCAGTCCTGAGTTGCTCTGGGCTGAACTTGGTACTCCTCTAGACTTGGCCCGTTGTTCTCAACATGGGAGAACCTCTGGAGTTGCCTAAAGGGAGTCAAGAGCCCTCAGGTCGTGTTTGATGGGGAATCGGGGATGGCTCTGGAGTCAACATGCAAGGGGAAGCGGGAGGGCCTCATCTCGAGTTGATTTGGGGCCCATGGAGCTCCTTCGCGATGCTGGTGTGACCTCTCCAGGGCGTCCCTCTTCTAACTTGCTGACAGAGTTTTATGTGCGGACTGTCTCGACATTCCATCAAGCCCAATGTCGAGTTGCGCCTGACCCATGTTTCAGGGGGCTCACGGAATTGCTCTGCATGCAGTGCAGGGGAATCGGGGGCTAACTCATCTCGCTTGTAAGGGGAAAGTCTCATTGGTTTTTACTTCTCGAGTTGCGGCGGGGACACTGGGGTACATTTCTCGACTTAAAACGGCGGGGATGGCCCTTCAAACCCTCGTGTTGGGTTCAACGAAAGTCAGGACTCCTGTCGAGTTACGAGGGACACCTCAGGAGTCTACTCTCTGCTCGAGGCTTTTGCAGGGCAAAAAGGAACGCTTCTCGAGGATTGAGTCGGGAGACCCAGGGTCCCTTTTCCAGTAGCCACAGGGATACTGGGATTCCTGTCAATGTTCAAGAGGGAGTCAGGCTCCGTCAAATTTTTGAAGCAGTGAGCTCTGCGTGCCTCGATGTCTCGAGGTGTCAGAGGCATGTGAGGCATTCCGTCGAAAGGAGTCGGGACCTAGGGCTTTCTCTAGGGACCCACAGGTGGTGCAGACATCCCTTCAGCTTGTGAGATGAAAGACTAGACTGTATTCAAGCCACTGCAAGGAAAGCCCGGCCTCCTTTCGAGTCAGGGCTTCTCGGTGTATATGCCATTGAGGCAGCAATCTCAGGGTCCCTCCCTCATACCTATTGCTGAGAGAAGCCTCCCTCTTGAGGGGCTTGTGGAAAGGTGGCCTACGTCTTGAGTCTAAGCCCTAGGGAATCAGCTCTCATCTCGAGGCAATTTGGGGTACACGGAGCAGTCCTCGAGTTGCTCTGCTGAACTTGGTACTCCTCTAGACTTGGCCCGTTGTTCTCGGGGAACCTCTGGAGTTGCCTAAAGGGAGTCAAGCCTCAGGTCGTGTTTGATGGGGAACGGGGGGATGGCTCTGGAGTCAATGCAGGGAAGCGGGCCTCATCTCGAGTTGATTTGGGGCCCATGGAGCTCCTTCCGCCGATGCTGGTGTGACCTCCAGGTCCCTCTCTACTTGTGACAGTGTTTTTGCGGACTGTCTCGACATCCATCAAGCAAGTCGAGGCTCCTGACATGTTTCAGGGGGACTCACGGAATTGCTCTGCATGCAGTGCAGGGGAATCGGGCCTCATCTCTCGCTTGGAGGGGGAAGTCTCATGGTTTTTCTCTGAGTTGCGGCGGGGACCTGGGGTACATTCTCTTAAACGACTTAACGGCGGGGTATGGCCCTTCAACCCTCGTGTTGGTTCAACGAAGTCAGGACTCCTGTCGAGTTACGAGGGACACCTCAGGAGTCTCTTCGAGGCTTGGCAGGGCAAAAGGAACGCCCTTCTCGAGGTGAGTCGGGAGACCCCAGGGTCCCTTTCCAGTAGCCACAGGGATAGCTGGGATTCCTGTCAATGTTTCAAGAGGAGTCAGGCTCCGTCAATTTTGAAGCAGTGAGCTCTGCGTGCCTCTCGAGGTGTCAGAGGCATGTGAGGCATTCCGTCGAAAGGATTCGGGGACCTAGGGCTTTCTCTAGGGACTCCACAGGTGGTGCAGACTTCCCTTCAGCTTGTGAGATGAAAGACTAGACTGTATTCAAGCCACTGCAAGGAAAGCCGGCCTCCTTTCGAGTCAGGGCTTCTCGGTGTATATGCCCATTGAGGCAGCAATCTCAGGGTCCCTCCCTCATACCTATTGCTGAGAGAAGCCTCCTCTTGAGGGGCTTGTGGAAAGGTGGCCTACGTCTTGAGTCTAAGCCAGGGAATCAGCTCTCATCTCGAGGCAATTTGGGGTACACGAGAGCAGTCCTCGAGTTGCTCTGCTGAACTTGGTACTCCTCTAGACTTGGCCCGTTGTTCTCGGGGCGTGAACCTCTGGAGTTGCCTAAAGGGAGTCAAGCCTCAGGTCGTGTTTGATGGGTGAACGGGGGATGGCTCTGGAGTCAATGCAGGGGAAGCGGGCCTCATCTCGAGTTGATTTGGGCCCATGGAGCTCCTTCGCGATGGCTGGTGTGACCTCAGGGTCCCTCTCTACTTGTGACAGTGTTTTTGCGGACTGTCTCGACATCCATCAAGCAAGTCGAGGCTCCTGACATGTTTCAGGGGGCTCACGGAATTGCTCTGCATGCAGTGCAGGAAAATCGGGCCTCATCTCGCTTGGAAGGGGGAAGTCTCATGGTTTTTCCCTCGAGAGTTGCGGCGGGGACCTGGGGTACATTTCGTCGACTTAATCGGCGGGGATGGCCCTTCAACCCTCGTGTTGGTTCAACGAAGTCAGGACTCCTGTCGAGTTACGAGGGACACCTCAGGAGTCTCTTCGAGGCTTGGCAGGGCAAAAGGAACGCTTCTCGAGGTGAGTCGGGAGACCCAGGGTCCCTTTCCAGTAGCCACTAGGGATACTGGGATTCCTGTCATGTTCAAGAGGAGTCAGGCTCCGTCAAATTTTGAAGCAGTGAGCTCTGCGTGCCTCTCGAGGTGTCAGAGGCATGTGAGGCATTCCGTCGAAAGGAGTCGGGGACCTAGGGCTTTCTCTAGGGACTCCACAGGTGGTGCAGACATCCCTTCACCTTGTGAGATGAAAGACTAGACTGTATTCAAGCCACTGCAAGGAAAGCCGGCCTCCTTTCGAGTCAGGGCTTCTCGGTGTATATGCCCATTGAGGCAGCAATCTCAGGGTCCCTCCCTCATACCTATTGCTGAGAGAAGCCTCCTCTTGAGGGGCTTGTGGAAAGGTGGCCTACGTCTTGAATCTAAGCCAGGGATCAGCTCTCATCTCGAGGCAATTTGGGGTACACGGAGCAGTCCTCGAGTTGCTCTGCTGAACTTGGTACTCCTCTAGACTTGGCCCGTTGTTCTCGGGGAAACCTCTGGAGTTGCCTAAAGGGAGTCAAGCCTCAGGTCGTGTTTGATGGGGAACGGGGGATGGCTCTGCGAGTCAATGCAGGGGAAGCTGGGCCTCATCTCGAGTTGATTTGGGGCCCATGGGAGCTCCTTCGCGATGCTGGTGTGACCTCAGGGTCCCCTCTCTACTTGTGACAGTGTGTTTTTGTGCGGACTGTCTCGACATCCATCAAGCAAGTCGAGGCTCCTGACATGTTTCAGGGCTCACGGAATTGCTCTGCATGCAGTGCAGGGGGAATCGGGCCCAAAAAATCATCTCGCTTGGAGGGGGAAAGTTCTCATGGTTTTTCCTCGAGTTGCGGCGGGGGGACCCTGGGGTACATTCTCGACTTACGGCGGGGGATGCCCTTCAACCCCGTGTTGGTTCAAACGAAGTCAGGACTCCTGTCGAGTTACGAGGGACACCTCAGGAGTCTCAACATTCGAGGCTTGGCAGGAGGTTGTTGCAAAAGGAACGCTTCTCGAGGTGCGTGTCGGGTAGACCCAGGTCCCCTTTCCTAGTAGCCACAGGGGATACTGGGAATTCCTGTCAATGTTCAAGAGGAGTCAAGAGCACTCCGTCAGAA
Organism: Odocoileus hemionus; assembly: GCA_020976825.1. Lineage (NCBI taxonomy): Eukaryota > Metazoa > Chordata > Mammalia > Artiodactyla > Cervidae > Odocoileus > Odocoileus hemionus. The sequence goes on from JAJLRB010001817.1 coordinate 17,466, forward strand.
TTTTGAAGCAGTGAGCTCTTGCGTGCCTCTCGAGGTGTCAGAGGCCTGTGAGGCATTCCGTCGAAAGGAGTACAGTGGGACCTATGGCTTTTCTCTAGGGACTCTCACAGGTGGTGCAGACATCATGCCGGTTCACCTTGTGAGTATGAAAGCCTAGACTTAGTATTCAAGCCACATGCAAAGGAAAGCCCTCGGCCTCCTTTCGAGTCAGGTGCTTCTCGGTAGTATATGCCCATTGAGGCAGCAATCTCAGGGTCCCTGCGCTCATAGGACATATTGTGGAGAGAGCAGATATGCTCACATTTTGCTCTATGTAGGAGCTTTGTGGAAAGGTGGCCTAACGAGTCTTTGGAGTCTACGCCAGGGAGGTCAGCTCTCATCGTCGAGGCAATTTGGGGTACACGGAGCAGTCCTCGAGTTGCGATCTTTGCTGAAGCTTGGTACTCCTCTAGACTTGGCCCGTTGTTCGGGGAGTCCACGGGGGAACCGGTCTGGAGTTGTAGTCTAAAGGGAGTCAAGCCTTCAGGTCGTGTTTAGATGGGGAACTAAGGGGGGCTGGGCTTCTGGAGTCAATGCAGACTGGGACGAGGCGGGGCCCTCATCTCGAGTTGATTTGGGGGGCCCATGGATCTCCTTTCGCGATGCTGGTGTGACCCTGCAGGGGTCCCATCTCTACTTGTGACAGTGATTTTTGTCGGACTGTCTTCCGACATCCATCAGATGCAAGTTCGAGGCTTCATGACATGTTTCGAGGGGGATCACGGACATGCTGTTCTGCATGCAGTGCAGGGGAAACTCGGTGCCATGCATCATCTCAGTCGGCTGGGAGGGGAAATCTCACATTGGTAGTCTACTGGCTTTTCTACTCGCTGTTGATGCGGGCGGGGACCCAGTGGGGGTACAGATATTTCACGACTATATTGACGGCGGGGATGGCCCAATCAATCCTCCTGCGTGTTTGCACAATGCGAAGTCCAGGACTCCTGTCGAGTTAACGAGGGACACCTTCAGGTAGTCTCTTCGAGGCATGGAGAGGGCGCAAAAGCGCGACTGCTTCTTCTCGAGGTGAGTCGGGACACCCAGGTTCCCTATCCAGTAGCACAGGTGATGCTGGGAGTTCCTGGTATGTATAAGAGGAAGTAGGCTCGTCAATTTTGATGTAGTGAAGATCTGGTGCCTCTCGATGCTGTCAGATGATGTGAGGATTGTCGAAAGGTTTGGGTGTTGGGCTTTCTTTAGGGACTCAAGGTGGTGCAGACATCCCTTCACCTTGTGAGATGAAAGACTAGACTGTATTCAAGCCACTGCAAGGAAACCCGGCCTCCTTTCGAGTCAGGGCTTCTCGGTGTATATGCCCATTGAGGCAGCAATCTCAGGGTCCCTCCCTCATACCTATTGCTGAGAGAAGCCTCCTCTTGAGGGGCTTGTGGAAAGGTGGCCTACGTCTTGAGTCTAAGCCAGGGAATCAGCTCTCATCTCGAGGCAATTTGGGGTACACGGAGCAGTCCTCGAGTTGCTCTGCTGAACTTGGTACTCCTCTAGACTTGGCCCGTTGTTCTCGGGGAACCTCTGGAGTTGCCTAAAGGGAGTCAAGCCTCAGGTCGTGTTTGATGGGGAACGGGGGATGGCTCTGGAGTCAATGCAGGGGAAGCGGGCCTCATCTCGAGTTGATTTGGGGCCCATGGAGCTCCTTCGCGATGCTGGTGTGACCTCAGGGTCCCTCTCTACTTGTGACAGTGTTTTTGCGGACTGTCTCGACATCCATCAAGCAAGTCGAGGCTCCTGACATGTTTCAGGGGGCTCACGGAATTGCTCTGCATGCAGTGCAGGGGAATCGGGCCTCATCTCGCTTGGAGGGGGAAGTCTCATGGTTTTTTCTCGAGTTGCGGCGGGGACCTGGGGTACATTCTCGACTTACGGCGGGGATGGCCCTTCAACCCTCGTGTTTGTTCAACGAAGTCAGGACTCCTGTCGAGTTACGAGGGACACCTCAGGAGTCTCTTCGAGGCTTGGCAGGGCAAAAGGGACGCTTCTCGAGGTGAGTCGGGAGACCCAGGGTCCCTTTCCAGTAGCCACAGGGATACTGGGATTCCTGTCAATGTTCAAGAGGAGTCAGGCTCCGTCAAATTTTGAAGCAGTGAGCTCTGCGTGCCTCTCGAGGTGTCAGAGGCATGTGAGGCATTCCGTCGAAAGGAGTCGGGGACCTAGGGCTTTCTCTAGGGACTCCACAGGTGGTGCAGACATCCCTTCACCTTGTGAGATGAAAGACTAGACTGTATTCAAGCCACTGCAAGGAAACCCGGCCTCCTTTCGAGTCAGGGCTTCTCGGTGTATATGCCCATTGAGGCAGCAATCTCAGGGTCCCTCCCTCATACCTATTGCTGAGAGAAGCCTCCTCTTGAGGGGCTTGTGGAAAGGTGGCCTCCCCGACTTGAGTCGAAGCCAGGGAATCAAGCTCTCATCTCGAGGCAATTTGGGGAACACGGAGCAGTCCCTTCGAGTTCGCTCTATGCATGGAACTTAGTACATCCTATAGACTCGGCCCGTTGTTCTCGGGGAACCTATGGGAGTTGCCTAAAGGGAGGTCTAGACCTCAGGTCGTGTTTGTTGGGGATCCGGGGGATGGATGTGGAGTCCAATGCAGGGGAAAAGACAGGCCTCATCTCGAGTTGATTTGGGGGCCGTGGAGCTCCTTCGCGATGTCTGGTTGTGACCTCAGGGTCCCTCTTCTACTTGTTCCCTATTTTCTTCTGGCAGTGTTTTTTCGGACTGTCTCGACATCAATCAAAGAAAGTCCGAGGCTACTGACATGGTTCAGGGGGATCACGGTATTGCTATGGCATGCGGTTGCAGGGAAATTGGGGCCTAATCACGCTTGGATGGGGAGGAAAGTCTAATGGTTTTTATCGAGTTGCAGGCAGGGGACCCTGGGGTTACAATTCTCGACTTACGTTAGCGGGATGGCCCTTCAACCCTCGTGTTTTGTTCTATACGAAGTCCGGGACTACTGTCGAGTTACGAGGGGGACAACCTCAGGAGTCTATTCAAGGCTTGGCGGGGCAAACGGGAACGGCTTCTCGAGGTGAGTTGGGAGACCCAGGGTCCCTTTTCAGTATGCCACAGGGATACTGGGATTCCTGTCAATGTTCTAGAGGAGTCAGGCTCGGTCAAATTATGAAAGCAGTGAAGCTCTGCGTGCAATCTCGATTGGTGTCAGAGGCATGTGAGGAATTCCGTCGGAAAGAAGTCGGGGGGACCTTGGGATACCTCTTAGGGACTCAACTGGACGCGGTGCAGACATCACTTCGACCTTCTGAGATGGAAGATTAGACGTGTATTCTATGCCCACGGGGGGGGGGAGGACCCCCAAGGAAGCGGATCCTTTTCGATGTCTGGGCTTCTCTGGGTTATATGCGCTTTGAGGGGGGGGGGGCCAGCAATACGCAGGGTCCCTCCCTCTAAAACCTATTGATGACAGAAGCCTCCTCTTGAGGGGGCTTGCGGAAAAGGTGGCCTACGTATTGAAGTCTAAGCCAGGGAGTCCTTCTCAAAACTCTCATATCGAGGGCAATTAGGGGTACCACGGAAGCAGTCCTCGAGTTGCTCGTGCTGAACTTGGTTCTTCTCTAGACTCGGCCCATTGTTCTCTGGGAACCTCTCGGAGTTGACTAAAGGGAGTCATGCTTCAGGTAGTGTATGTTGGGGAACGGGGGATGGCTATCCTCTGGAGTCCCAATGCAGGGGGGAAAAAGCGGGCCTCATCTCGAGTTGATTTGGGGACTCATGGAGCTCATTCGCGATGATGGTGTCGACCTCAGAGACCCTCTCTACTTGTGACAGTGCTTTTGCGGACTGTCTCGGGGAACCAATCCTTGCAAGGCAATTCGAGCCTCCTGACATGTTTCAGGGGGATCACGGAAATTGCTCTGCCATGCAGTGCACGTGGGAATAGGAACCCTCATCTCCGCTTGGAGGGGGAAGTCACATGGTTTTTCTCGAGTGGCGGGCGGCGACCTGGGGTACATTCTCGACTTACGGCGGGGGGATGGCCCTTTAAAAAATCGTGTTGGTTACAACGAAGGCAGGACTTCCCTGTCGAGTTACGAGGGGACACCTCTGGAGTCCTCTTCGAGGCTTAGGCAAGGAGCAAAAAGAAAGCTTTTCGAGGTGTCGGAGTCGGGTAGACCTCGGGTCCCTCTTTCACAGTAGCCACAGGGGATACTGGGATTCCTGTCATTGATTCATGAGGAGTCAGGCTCAGTCAAATTTTGAAGCAGTGAGTTTAGCTGTTCGTGGCTCTAGAGGTTGTCAGAGGCATGTGGAGTCATCTCCGTCGAAAGGAGTCGGAGAACCTAGGGCATTTCTCTATGGACTCACACCAAAGGTGGTGAGAGACATCCCTTCAGCTTGTGAGACTGAAAGACTACAGGGACTGTATTCAAGCCCCACTGCAAGGGAAAGTGCGGCCTCCTTTCGAGTCAGGGCTTCTCGGTGTATCATGCCCCATTGAGGCAGCAATCTAAGGGTCCCCCCCCTCCTACCTAATTGCTGTGAGAAAGTCTACTGTTGATAGGTCTATAGCGGAAAGGTGGCCTAACGGTCTTGAGTCCTAAGCCAGGGAGTCAGCTTCTAAATCTCAAGGCAATTTGGGGTACTCGGAGCCAGGTCCTCGACGTTGCCTCTGCTCAACTTTGTACCTTCCTCTTGACTCGGCCGTTGTTCTCGGAGGAAACCCTCTGGAGTTGTCGAAAGGGAGTCAAGCCTCAGGTCGTGTTTGATGGGATAGGGGGAAGGCTATGGAGTCAATGCAGGGGGAAGCGGGGCTTCATCTCGGATTGTGATATGTGGACAACACACATGGCAGCTCCCTTCGCGATGATGGTGTGAACCTCTAGAGTACTTCTCTAATGGTGACAGTGCTCTTTGCTGGGATGTCTTCGACATCCATCAAGCAAGTAGAGGCTCCTTGAACATGTTCCAAGGAGGCTCTCGGAATTGCATCTGCTATTGCAGAGCAGGGGAAACGGGCCTCATCTCCCTTTGGCATGGGGAAGTCTCATGGGTTTTTCTCGAGTTTGCGCGGCTCGGGTACCTGGGGTACACTCTCGATACCTACTGGCCGGGGGGCTCGGCCCTTCAAACATCGTGTTGGTTCAACGATGTAAGGACTCCTGTCGAAGTTCGAGGGAAACATAAGGAGTCTCCTTCAAGGCTTGGCTAGCGCGCAAAAGGAACGCTTTCTCGTGGGTTGAGTTGGGTGGCCCAGCGGTACCTTTCAAGTAGCCACAGTGGATACTGGGCATTCCTGTCAATGTTCAAGTGGGATGTTCAGGCTCCGTCAAAATTTTTGACGCCAGTGAGCTCTGCGTGCCTCTCGAGGTTGTCAGAGGCCATGTGAGGCATTTTCCGTCGACAAGGAAGTCTTGGAATTAGGGCTTTCTCTAGGGACTTCCACTGGTGGGTGCAGGCATCCGATCAGCTTCGTGAGACTGAATAAGACTAGGACTGTTTTCAAACCACTTGCAAGGGAAAACCCGGCCTTCTTTCGTGTAAGGGGCTTCTCGGTGTATATGCCCATTGAGGCAGGCAATCTCAGGTTCCCTCCATCCATACGCTTCATTGCTGAGGAGTAGCCTCCTCTTTGAGGGGCTTGTGGAAAGGTGGCCTACGTCTTGAGTCGAAGCCAGGGGAGTCTGCTCTAAATCATAGAGGCAATTTGGGGTACACGGAGCAGTCCTCGAGTTGCTCTTGCTCAACTAGGTTTACTCCTCATAGACTCGGGCCGTTGGTGTTATCGGGGCAACCTCTGGCAGTTGCATAATTTGGGGAAGTCAAGCCTCAGGACGTGGTTTGATGGGGATCCGGGGGATGGCTGTGGAGTCAATTGCAGGGGAAGCAGGCCTCATCTCGAGTTGATTTGGGGCCATGGAGCTCCTTCGCGATGCTGGTGATGAATCTCAGGGTACCCTCTCTAAATGTGACAGTGTTTTTGCGGGACAGTCTCGACATCCATCAAGCAAAGTCGGAGGCTCCTGGACATGTTTCAGGGGGCTCACGCGAATTGCTCTGCATGCAGTTGCAGGTGGAATCGGGCCTCATCACGCTTGGAGGGGGAAGACTCATGGTTTTTCCTCGAGTTTGACGGCGGGGAAAACCCCCTGGGGTACTTTCTCGAGTTACGGCGGGGGATGGCCCTTTCAAACCCTCGTGTTGGTGTCAACGAAGTTCAGGACTCCTGTCGAGTTACGAGAGACACACTTAGGAGTGTCTTACGAGGCTTGTGCAGGGCAATATAAAAAAAAAAACAGGAGACGCTTCTCGAGGTGCAGTAGGGCAAACCCAGGGTCCCTTGCCTGTAGCCACAGTGATACTGGGATTACTCCTGTCAGAATGTTCAAGAGGGAGTCAGGCTCCAGTCTCAAACTTTTGGAAGCAGTGGCGTCTGCGTGCCTCTCGACGGTGTCCGAGGCATGTGAAGGCAATTCCGTCGAATGGAGTCTGGGACCTAGGGCTTTCTCTAGGGACCCCCCAAACAGTTGGGTGCCGAAATCGCTTCAGATTGTGAGATGAAAGGAATAGACTGTATTACAAGCCACTGCAAGGAAAGCCGGCCTCCTTTCGATGTCAGGTGCTTCTCGGTGTATATGCCCATTGAGGCAGAATATCTCAGTGTCCACTCCCTCATACTTATCTGCTGAGATAAGTCTCCTGTTGAGGGGCTTAGCAGGCAAAAGGTGGCCAACGTCTTGAGTCTAAGCCTGGGAGTAAGCTATCATCTCAATAGGCATTGTTGGTCCACGGAGCTGTACCTCGAGTTTCTCTGCTGAACTTGGTACTTTTCTAGAACTCGGCCCGTTGATTCTCGGGGAAACCTATGGAGTTGCCTAAAGAGAAGTCAAGGCCTCATGTGGTGTTTGATGGGGACACGTTGGGATGGGCTCTGGAAGTCAATTGCAGTGGAAAGCGGGCCCTCATCTCGAGTTGAATTTGGGGACCAAATGGGAGCTCCTTCGCGGATGCTGGTGTGACCTCCAGATGTCCCTATCTACTTGTGACAGTGATTTTGCGGACTGTCTCGACTATCCATCAAGCAAGTCGAGGATCCTGACAGGTTACAGGAGGCTCACGGAATTGCTCAGAATTGCAGTGCAGGGGAATCGGGGCCTCATCTCGCTTGGATGGGAAGGAAATTTCATGGTTTTTCGACGAGTTGCGGCGGGGACCGGGGGTACATTTCGCGAATTACGGCGGGGAGGGCCCTTCCAACACATCGTGTTTGATTTTCAACGAAAGTCAGGGACTCCTGTCGAGGTACGAGGGACATCTCCAGGAGTCTCTTTCGCAGGGCTTGGCAGAGCCAAAAAGGAACGCTGCTAGAGGTGGAGTCGGGAGACCAGGGCCCCTTTCCAGTAGCCACCAGGAATTACTGGGATTTCCTGTCAACTAGCTTCAAGACGGAGTCAGGCTCACATCAAAGAATTGTTCAAAGATCAGTGAGCTACAGCGTGCCTTCTCGAGGTGGTCAGATGCATGTGCGACATTCCGTCGAATGAGAGTCGGGGACATAGGGCTTTCGTCTATGGACATCCCACAGGTGGTGCTAGGACTTCCCGTTCTGCTTGTGAGATGAAACGACGTTAGGAATGTATTCATGCCACTGCAAGGAAATCCCGGCAGCTCTTTCGTGTCAGGGCTTCTCGGGGTATATGCGCATTGAGGCAGCAATCTCAGGGTCCCTCCCTCATACCTATTGCTGAGAGAAGCCTCCTCTTGAGGGGCTTGTGGAAAGGTGGCCTACGTCTTGAGTCTAAGCCAGGGAATCAGCTCTCATCTCGAGGCAATTTGGGGTACACGGAGCAGTCCTCGAGTTGCTCTGCTGAACTTGGTACTCCTCTAGACTTGGCCCGTTGTTCTCGGGGAACCTCTGGAGTTGCCTAAAGGGAGTCAAGCCTCAGGTCGTGTTTGATGGGGAACGGGGGATGGCTCTGGAGTCAATGCAGGGGAAGCGGGCCTCATCTCGAGTTGATTTGGGGCCCATGGAGCTCCTTCGCGATGCTGGTGTGACCTCAGGGTCCCTCTCTACTTGTGACAGTGTTTTTGCGGACTGTCTCGACATCCATCAAGCAAGTCGAGGCTCCTGACATGTTTCAGGGGGCTCACGGAATTGCTCTGCATGCAGTGCAGGGGAATCGGGCCTCATCTCGCTTGGAGGGGGAGTCTCATGGTTTTTCTCGAGTTGCGGCGGGGACCTGGGGTACATTCTCGACTTACGGCGGGGATGGCCCTTCAACCCTCGTGTTTGTTCAACGAAGTCAGGACTCCTGTCGAGTTACGAGGGACACCTCAGGAGTCTCTTCGAGGCTTGGCAGGGCAAAAGGGACGCTTCTCGAGGTGAGTCGGGAGACCCAGGGTCCCTTTCCAGTAGCCACAGGGATACTGGGATTCCTGTCAATGTTCAAGAGGAGTCAGGCTCCGTCAAATTTTGAAGCAGTGAGCTCTGCGTGCCTCTCGAGGTGTCAGAGGCATGTGAGGCATTCCGTCGAAAGGAGTCGGGGACCTAGGGCTTTCTCTAGGGACTCCACAGGTGGTGCAGACATCCCTTCACCTTGTGAGATGAAAGACTAGACTGTATTCAAGCCACTGCAAGGAAACCCGGCCTCCTTTCGAGTCAGGGCTTCTCGGTGTATATGCCCATTGAGGCAGCAATCTCAGGGTCCCTCCCTCATACCTATTGCTGAGAGAAGCCTCCTCTTGAGGGGCTTGTGGAAAGTGTGGCCTACGTCTTGAGTCTAAGCCAGGGAATCAGCTCTCATCTCGAGGCAATTTGGGGTACACGGAGCAGTCCTCGAGTTGCTCTGCTGAACTTGGTACTCCTCTAGACTTGGCCCGTTGTTCTCGGGGAACCTCTGGAGTTGCCTAAAGGGAGTCAAGCCTCAGGTCGTGTTTGATGGGGAAGGGGGATGGCTCTGGAGTCAATGCAGGGGAAGCGGGCCTCATCTCGAGTTGATTTGGGGCCCATGGAGCTCCTTCGCGATGCTGGTGTGACCTCAGGGTCCCTCTCTACTTGTGACAGTGTTTTTGCGGACTGTCTCGACATCCATCAAGCAAGTCGAGGCTCCTGACATGTTTCAGGGGGCTCACGGAATTGCTCTGCATGCAGTGCAGGGGAATCGGGCCTCATCTCGCTTGGAGGGGGAAGTCTCATGGTTTTTCTCGAGTTGCGGCGGGGACCTGGGGTACATTCTCGACTTACGGCGGGGATGGCCCTTCAACCCTCGTGTTTGTTCAACGAAGTCAGGACTCCTGTCGAGTTACGAGGGACACCTCAGGAGTCTCTTCGAGGCTTGGCAGGGCAAAAGGGACGCTTCTCGAGGTGAGTCGGGAGACCCAGGGTCCCTTTCCAGTAGCCACAGGGATACTGGGATTCCTGTCAATGTTCAAGAGGAGTCAGGCTCCGTCAAATTTTGAAGCAGTGAGCTCTGCGTGCCTCTCGAGGTGTCAGAGGCATGTGAGGCATTCCGTCGAAAGGAGTCGGGGACCTAGGGCTTTCTCTAGGGACTCCACAGGTGGTGCAGACATCCCTTCACCTTGTGAGATGAAAGACTAGACTGTATTCAAGCCACTGCAAGGAAACCCGGCCTCCTTTCGAGTCAGGGCTTCTCGGTGTATATGCCCATTGAGGCAGCAATCTCAGGGTCCCTCCCTCATACCTATTGCTGAGAGAAGCCTCCTCTTGAGGGGCTTGTGGAAAGGTGGCCTACGTCTTGAGTCTAAGCCAGGGAATCAGCTCTCATCTCGAGGCAATTTGGGGTACACGGAGCAGTCCTCGAGTTGCTCTGCTGAACTTGGTACTCCTCTAGACTTGGCCCGTTGTTCTCGGGGAACCTCTGGAGTTGCCTAAAGGGAGTCAAGCCTCAGGTCGTGTTTGATGGGGAACGGGGGATGGCTCTGGAGTCAAAGCAGGGGAAGCGGGCCTCATCTCGAGTTGATTTGGGGCCCATGGAGCTCCTTCGCGATGCTGGTGTGACCTCAGGGTCCCTCTCTACTTGTGACAGTGTTTTTGCGGACTGTCTCGACATCCATCAAGCAAGTCGAGGCTCCTGACATGTTTCAGGGGGCTCACGGAATTGCTCTGCATGCAGTGCAGGGGAATCGGGCCTCATCTCGCTTGGAGGGGGAAGTCTCATGGTTTTTCTCGAGTTGCGGCGGGGACCTGGGGTACATTCTCGACTTACGGCGGGGATGGCCCTTCAACCCTCGTGTTTGTTCAACGAAGTCAGGACTCCTGTCGAGTTACGAGGGACCTCAGGAGTCTCTTCGAGGCTTGGCAGGGCAAAAGGGACGCTTCTCGAGGTGAGTCGGGAGACCCAGGGTCCCTTTCCAGTAGCCACAGGGATACTGGGATTCCTGTCAATGTTCAAGAGGAGTCAGGCTCCGTCAAATTTTGAAGCAGTGAGCTCTGCGTGCCTCTCGAGGTGTCAGAGGCATGTGAGGCATTCCGTCGAAAGGAGTCGGGGACCTAGGGCTTTCTCTAGGGACTCCACAGGTGGTGCAGACATCCCTTCACCTTGTGAGATGAAAGACTAGACTGTATTCAAGCCACTGCAAGGAAACCCGGCCTCCTTTCGAGTCAGGGCTTCTCGGTGTATATGCCCATTGAGGCAGCAATCTCAGGGTCCCTCCCTCATACCTATTGCTGAGAGAAGCCTCCTCTTGAGGGGCTTGTGGAAAGGTGGCCTACGTCTTGAGTCTAAGCCAGGGAATCAGCTCTCATCTCGAGGCAATTTGGGGTACACGGAGCAGTCCTCGAGTTGCTCTGCTGAACTTGGTACTCCTCTAGACTTGGCCCGTTGTTCTCGGGGAACCTCTGGAGTTGCCTAAAGGGAGTCAAGCCTCAGGTCGTGTTTGATGGGGAACGGGGGATGGCTCTGGAGTCAATGCAGGGGAAGCGGGCCTCATCTCGAGTTGATTTGGGGCCCATGGAGCTCCTTCGCGATGCTGGTGTGACCTCAGGGTCCCTCTCTACTTGTGACAGTGTTTTTGCGGACTGTCTCGACATCCATCAAGCAAGTCGAGGCTCCTGACATGTTTCAGGGGGCTCACGGAATTGCTCTGCATGCAGTGCAGGGGAATCGGGCCTCATCTCGCTTGGAGGGGGAAGTCTCATGGTTTTTCTCGAGTTGCGGCGGGGACCTGGGGTACATTCTCGACTTAAGGCGGGGATGGTCCTTCAACCTCGTGTTTGTTCTACGAAGTCCTGGAGTCCTGTCGAGTTACGAGGGAAAACCTCAGCAGTCTCTTCGAGGCTTGGCAGGGGCAACAAAAGGGACGCTACTCGAGTGTGTGTAGGGAGAGACCAGGGTCCTTTTCCAGTGCCACATGGGATACTGGGATTCCTGTCAATGTTCATGCAGTGGAGTTCAGGTCTCCGTCAAATTTTGAAGCAGTGAGCTTGGTGCCTCTCGGGGTGTCGAGGCATGTTGAGGCATTCGTTCGAAAGGAATCGGGGACTAGGGCTTTCTCTAGGACTCCACAGGTGGTGCAGAAATCCCTTCAACTTGTGAGATGAAAGACTAGACTGTATTCAAGCACTGCAAGGAAAACCCGGCCTCTTTTCGGTAGGGCTTATTCGGTGTATATGCCCATTGAGGCAGCAAGCTCGGGGTCTCTCCCTCATACCTTTTGCTGAGAGAAACCTACTCTTGAGGGGCTTGTGGAAAGTTAAGTGGCCTACGTCTTGAGGTCTAAGTAAGTGAATAGTTCTCATCTCGAGGCATATTTGGGGTACCACGGAGCAGTCCTCGAGTTGCTCTGTGTGAACTTCCGTACTCCTCTACGACTTGGCCAGTTGTTCGCGGGAAACCTCTGGAGGTGCACTATATGGAGTCAAGCCTCAGGGTCGTGTTTCATGGGTGGAACTGGGGATGTCTCTGTGAGTCAATGCAAGGGAAGCGGGGCTCATCTCGAGTTGATTTGGGGCCCGGGAGCTCCTTCGCGATGCTGGTGTGACCTCTGTGTCCCCTCTCTACTTGTGACAGTGTTTTTGCGGGACTGTTCGACATCCATCAAGCAAGTCGAGGCTCCTGACATGTTTCAGGGGGCTCACGGAATTGCTCTGCATGCAGTGCAGGGGAATCGGGCCTCATCTCGCTTGGAGGGGAAGTCTCATGGTTTTTCTCGAGTTGCGGCGGGGACCTGGGGTACATTCTCGACTTACGGCGGGGATGGCCCTTCAACCCTCGTGTTTGTTCAACGAAGTCAGGACTCCTGTCGAGTTACGAGGGACACCTCAGGAGTCTCTTCGAGGCTTGGCAGGGCAAAGGGACGCTTCTCGAGGTGAGTCGGGAGACCCAGGGTCCCTTTCCAGTAGCCACAGGGATACTGGGATTCCTGTCAATGTTCAAGAGGAGTCAGGCTCCGTCAAATTTTGAAGCAGTGAGCTCTGCGTGCCTCTCGAGGTGTCAGAGGCATGTGAGGCATTCCGTCGAAAGGAGTCGGGGACCTAGGGCTTTCTCTAGGGACTCCACAGGTGGTGCAGACATCCCTTCACCTTGTGAGATGAAAGACTAGACTGTATTCAAGCCACTGCAAGGAAACCCGGCCTCCTTTCGAGTCAGGGCTTCTCGGTGTATATGCCCATTGAGGCAGCAATCTCAGGGTCCCTCCCTCATACCTATTGCTGAGAGAAGCCTCCTCTTGAGGGGCTTGTGGAAAGGTGGCCTACGTCTTGAGTCTAAGCCAGGGAATCAGCTCTCATCTCGAGGCAATTTGGGGTACACGGAGCAGTCCTCGAGTTGCTCTGCTGAACTTGGTACTCCTCTAGACTTGGCCCGTTGTTCTCGGGGAACCTCTGGAGTTGCCTAAAGGGAGTCAAGCCTCAGGTCGTGTTTGATGGGGAACGGGGGATGGCTCTGGAGTCAATGCAGGGGAAGCGGGCCTCATCTCGAGTTGATTTGGGGCCCATGGAGCTCCTTCGCGATGCTGGTGTGACCTCAGGGTCCCTCTCTACTTGTGACAGTGTTTTTGCGGACTGTCTCGACATCCATCAAGCAAGTCGAGGCTCCTGACATGTTTCAGGGGGCTCACGGAATTGCTCTGCATGCAGTGCAGGGGAATCGGGCCTCATCTCGCTTGGAGGGGGAAGTCTCATGGTTTTTCTCGAGTTGCGGCGGGGACCTGGGGTACATTCTCGACTTACGGCGGGGATGGCCCTTCAACCCTCGTGTTTGTTCAACGAAGTCAGGACTCCTGTCGAGTTACGAGGGACACCTCAGGAGTCTCTTCGAGGCTTGGCAGGGCAAAAGGGACGCTTCTCGAGGTGAGTCGGGAGACCCAGGGTCCCTTTCCAGTAGCCACAGGGATACTGGGATTCCTGTCAATGTTCAAGAGGAGTCAGGCTCCGTCAAATTTTGAAGCAGTGAGCTCTGCGTGCCTCTCGAGGTGTCAGAGGCATGTGAGGCATTCCGTCGAAAGGAGTCGGGGACCTAGGGCTTTCTCTAGGGACTCCACAGGTGGTGCAGACATCCCTTCACCTTGTGAGATGAAAGACTAGACTGTATTCAAGCCACTGCAAGGAAACCCGGCCTCCTTTCGAGTCAGGGCTTCTCGGTGTATATGCCCATTGAGGCAGCAATCTCAGGGTCCCTCCCTCATACCTATTGCTGAGAGAAGCCTCCTCTTGAGGGGCTTGTGGAAAGGTGGCCTACGTCTTGAGTCTAAGCCAGGGAATCAGCTCTCATCTCGAGGCAATTTGGGGTACACGGAGCAGTCCTCGAGTTGCTCTGCTGAACTTGGTACTCCTCTAGACTTGGCCCGTTGTTCTCGGGGAACCTCTGGAGTTGCCTAAAGGGAGTCAAGCCTCAGGTCGTGTTTGATGGGGAACGGGGGATGGCTCTGGAGTCAATGCAGGGGAAGCGGGCCTCATCTCGAGTTGATTTGGGGCCCATGGAGCTCCTTCGCGATGCTGGTGTGACCTCAGGGTCCCTCTCTACTTGTGACAGTGTTTTTGCGGACTGTCTCGACATCCATCAAGCAAGTCGAGGCTCCTGACATGTTTCAGGGGGCTCACGGAATTGCTCTGCATGCAGTGCAGGGGAATCGGGCCTCATCTCGCTTGGAGGGGGAAGTCTCATGGTTTTTCTCGAGTTGCGGCGGGGACCTGGGGTACATTCTCGACTTACGGCGGGGATGGCCCTTCAACCCTCGTGTTTGTTCAACGAAGTCAGGACTCCTGTCGAGTTACGAGGGACACCTCAGGAGTCTCTTCGAGGCTTGGCAGGGCAAAAGGGACGCTTCTCGAGGTGAGTCGGGAGACCCAGGGTCCCTTTCCAGTAGCCACAGGGATACTGGGATTCCTGTCAATGTTCAAGAGGAGTCAGGCTCCGTCAAATTTTGAAGCAGTGAGCTCTGCGTGCCTCTCGAGGTGTCAGAGGCATGTGAGGCATTCCGTCGAAAGGAGTCGGGGACCTAGGGCTTTCTCTAGGGACTCCACAGGTGGTGCAGACATCCCTTCACCTTGTGAGATGAAAGACTAGACTGTATTCAAGCCACTGCAAGGAAACCCGGCCTCCTTTCGAGTCAGGGCTTCTCGGTGTATATGCCCATTGAGGCAGCAATCTCAGGGTCCCTCCCTCATACCTATTGCTGAGAGAAGCCTCCTCTTGAGGGGCTTGTGGAAAGGTGGCCTACGTCTTGAGTCTAAGCCAGGGAATCAGCTCTCATCTCGAGGCAATTTGGGGTACACGGAGCAGTCCTCGAGTTGCTCTGCTGAACTTGGTACTCCTCTAGACTTGGCCCGTTGTTCTCGGGGAACCTCTGGAGTTGCCTAAAGGGAGTCAAGCCTCAGGTCGTGTTTGATGGGGAACGGGGGATGGCTCTGGAGTCAATGCAGGGGAAGCGGGCCTCATCTCGAGTTGATTTGGGGCCCATGGAGCTCCTTCGCGATGCTGGTGTGACCTCAGGGTCCCTCTCTACTTGTGACAGTGTTTTTGCGGACTGTCTCGACATCCATCAAGCAAGTCGAGGCTCCTGACATGTTTCAGGGGGCTCACGGAATTGCTCTGCATGCAGTGCAGGGGAATCGGGCCTCATCTCGCTTGGAGGGGGAAGTCTCATGGTTTTTCTCGAGTTGCGGCGGGGACCTGGGGTACATTCTCGACTTACGGCGGGGATGGCCCTTCAACCCTCGTGTTTGTTCAACGAAGTCAGGACTCCTGTCGAGTTACGAGGGACACCTCAGGTCTCTTTCGAGGCTTGGCAGGGCAAAAGGGACGCTTCTCGAGGTGAGTCGGGAGACCCAGGGTCCCTTTCCAGTAGCCACAGGGATACTGGGATTCCTGTCAATGTTCAAGAGGAGTCAGGCTCCGTCAAATTTTGAAGCAGTGAGCTCTGCGTGCCTCTCGAGGTGTCAGAGGCATGTGAGGCATTCCGTCGAAAGGAGTCGGGGACCTAGGGCTTTCTCTAGGGACTCCACAGGTGGTGCAGACATCCCTTCACTTTGTGAGATGAAAGACTAGACTGTATTCAAGCCACTGCAAGGAAACCCGGCCTCCTTTCGAGTCAGGGCTTCTCGGTGTATATGCCCATTGAGGCAGCAATCTCAGGGTCCCTCCCTCATACCTATTGCTGAGAGAAGCCTCCTCTTGAGGGGCTTGTGGAAAGGTGGCCTACGTCTTGAGTCTAAGCCAGGGAATCAGCTCTCATCTCGAGGCAATTTGGGGTACACGGAGCAGTCCTCGAGTTGCTCTGCTGAACTTGGTACTCCTCTAGACTTGGCCCGTTGTTCTCGGGGAACCTCTGGAGTTGCCTAAAGGGGAGTCAAGCCTCAGGTCGTGTTTGATGGGGAACGGGGGATGGCTCTGGAGTCAATGCAGGGGAAGCGGGCCTCATCTCGAGTTGATTTGGGGCCCATGGAGCTCCTTCGCGATGCTGGTGTGACCTCAGGGTCCCTCTCTACTTGTGACAGTGTTTTTGCGGACTGTCTCGACATCCATCAAGCAAGTCGAGGCTCCTGACATGTTTCAGGGGGCTCACGGAATTGCTCTGCATGCAGTGCAGGGGAATCGGGCCTCATCTCGCTTGGAGGGGGAAGTCTCATGTTTTTTCTCGAGTTGCGGCGGGGACCTGGGGTACATTCTCGACTTACGGCGGGGATGGCCCTTCAACCCTCGTGTTTGTTCAACGAAGTCAGGACTCCTGTCGAGTTACGAGGGACACCTCAGGAGTCTCTTCGAGGCTTGGCAGGGCAAAAGGGACGCTTCTCGAGGTGAGTCGGGAGACCCAGGGTCCCTTTCCAGTAGCCACAGGGATACTGGGATTCCTGTCAATGTTCAAGAGGAGTCAGGCTCCGTCAAATTTTGAAGCAGTGAGCTCTGCGTGCCTCTCTCGAGGTGTCAGAGGCATGTGAGGCATTCCGTCGAAAGGAGTCGGGGACCTAGGGCTTTCTCTAGGGACTCCACAGGTGGTGCAGACATCCCTTCACCTTGTGAGATGAAAGACTAGACTGTATTCAAGCCACTGCAAGGAAACCCGGCCTCCTTTCGAGTCAGGGCTTCTCGGTGTATATGCCCATTGAGGCAGCAATCTCAGGGTCCCTCCCTCATACCTATTGCTGAGAGAAGCCTCCTCTTGAGGGGCTTGTGGAAAGGTGGCCTACGTCTTGAGTCTAAGCCAGGGAATCAGCTCTCATCTCGAGGCAATTTGGGGTACACGGAGCAGTCCTCGAGTTGCTCTGCTGAACTTGGTACTCCTCTAGACTTGGCCCGTTGTTCTCGGGGGACCTCTGGAGTTGCCTAAAGGGAGTCAAGCCTCAGGTCGTGTTTGATGGGGAACGGGGGATGGCTCTGGAGTCAATGCAGGGGAAGCGGGCCTCATCTCGAGTTGATTTGGGGCCCATGGAGCTCCTTCGCGATGCTGGTGTGACCTCAGGGTCCCTCTCTACTTGTGACAGTGTTTTTGCGGACTGTCTCGACATCCATCAAGCAAGTCGAGGCTCCTGACATGTTTCAGGGGGCTCACGGAATTGCTCTGCATGCAGTGCAGGGGAATCGGGCCTCATCTCGCTTGGAGGGGGAAGTCTCATGGTTTTTCTCGAGTTGCGGCGGGGACCTGGGGTACATTCTCGACTTACGGCGGGGATGGCCCTTCAACCCTCGTGTTTGTTCAACGAAGTCAGGACTCCTGTCGAGTTACGAGGGACACCTCAGGAGTCTCTTCGAGGCTTGGCAGGGCAAAAGGGACGCTTCTCGAGGTGAGTCGGGAGACCCAGGGTCCCTTTCCAGTAGCCACAGGGATACTGGGATTCCTGTCAATGTTCAAGAGGAGTCAGGCTCCGTCAAATTTTGAAGCAGTGAGCTCTGCGTGCCTCTCGAGGTGTCAGAGGCATGTGAGGCATTCCGTCGAAAGGAGTCGGGGACCTAGGGCTTTCTCTAGGGACTCCACAGGTGGTGCAGACATCCCTTCACCTTGTGAGATGAAAGACTAGACTGTATTCAAGCCACTGCAAGGAAACCCGGCCTCCTTTCGAGTCAGGGCTTCTCGGTGTATATGCCCATTGAGGCAGCAATCTCAGGGTCCCTCCCTCATACCTATTGCTGAGAGAAGCCTCCTCTTGAGGGGCTTGTGGAAAGGTGGCCTACGTCTTGAGTCTAAGCCAGGGAATCAGCTCTCATCTCGAGGCAATTTGGGGTACACGGAGCAGTCCTCGAGTTGCTCTGCTGAACTTGGTACTCCTCTAGACTTGGCCCGTTGTTCTCGGGGAACCTCTGGAGTTGCCTAAAGGGAGTCAAGCCTCAGGTCGTGTTTGATGGGGAACGGGGGATGGCTCTGGAGTCAATGCAGGGAAGCGGGCCTCATCTCGAGTTGATTTGGGGCCCATGGAGCTCCTTCGCGATGCTGGTGTGACCTCAGGGTCCCTCTCTACTTGTGACAGTGTTTTTGCGGACTGTCTCGACATCCATCAAGCAAGTCGAGGCTCCTGACATGTTTCAGGGGGCTCACGGAATTGCTCTGCATGCAGTGCAGGGGAATCGGGCCTCATCTCGCTTGGAGGGGGAAGTCTCATGGTTTTCTCGAGTTGCGGCGGGGACCTGGGGTACATTCTCGACTTACGGCGGGGATGGCCCTTCAACCCTCGTGTTTGTTCAACGAAGTCAGGACTCCTGTCGAGTTACGAGGGACACCTCAGGAGTCTCTTCGAGGCTTGGCAGGGCAAAAGGGACGCTTCTCGAGGTGAGTCGGGAGACCCCAGCGGACCCTTTCCGGTAGCCACCAGATGTTTCTGGGTTTCCTTGTCAATTGTTCTTAGAGGAGTCTGGCACCAGTCAATCTTTTGATGCATATGGTGAGCTACTGAGTGCCTCTCGAGTTGTCAGAGGCATCGTGAGGCAATACCTTAGGCAACTAGTAGAAGGGGCTTCTAGGGACTTTCTAGAGGGATTTTCCACTTGGAGTTTGCTGTCATGACCACTGATCCATGGTGTCGTTGACCCATGTGTAAAGTTGGAGTAGGACTGTATTACAAGCACTAGCAGTACTAAGATAGCAGGAACTCACCTTTGAAGTCAGGGATTCTCCGGTGTCTGTCTGATTTATGTACACCTATTGTCGGCAGCAATCTTTTCCTGGGTCCCTCCATCTCATACCTATAGCTCCGTCGGAGCAAGCCCTCCTCTTGTGGCGGCGCATGTCGGAAAGTTCGGCCAGAAGTTCTTGCGTCAATCAGTCAAGGGAAATGCACGTCTCTCATTCCGAGGCAACTGGCAATTTGGCCGCGTCCATCACGGTGTCCCGTCCTCGAGTTGATTGCATGAACTTCGGTATTCGTCTCTTTGACTTGGCACCGTTGTTCTAGCGCCCGGGACACCTATGGACGTTGCCTAAAGGCCACCAGTCAAGCTCAATTAGTCGTGTTTGAGGGGGAACGGGGGGATGGCTCTGGAGTCAATGCAGGGGAAGCGGGCCTATCTTGTCGAGTGTGATTTGCGCGGCCCATGGAGCTCCTTCGCGATGCTGGTTCGTTGACCTCAGGGTCCGCTCTCTACTTGTGACAGTGTTTTTGCGGACTGCGTCTCGACTCCCATCAAGCAAGTCGAGGCTCCTGACATGTTTCTCAGGGGGCTCACGGAAATTTGCTCTGCATGCAATATGCAGTGCCAGGGGAATCGGGCCTCATCTCGCTTGAGGGGGAAGCTCTCATGGTTTTTCTCGAGTTGCGGCGGGGACCTGGGGTACATTCTCGACTTACGAGGCGGGGATGGCCCTTCAACCCTCGTGTTGGTTTCAACGAAGTCAGGACTCCTGTCGAGTTACGAGGGACACCTCAGGAGTCTCCTTCGAGGTTGGCAGGGCAAAAGGAACGCTTCTCGAGGCTGAGTCGGGAGACCCAGGTCCCTTTCCAGTAGCCACAGGGATAACTGGGATTCCTGTCAATTGTTCAAGAGGAGTTCAGGCTCCGTCAATTTTGAAGCAGTGAGCTCTGCGTGCCTCTCGAGGTGTCAGAGGCATGTGAGGCATTCCGTCGAAAGGAGTCGGGGACCTAGGGCTTTCTCTAGGGACTCCACAGGTGTGTGCAGACATCCCTTCAGCTTGTGAGATGAAAGACTAGACTGTATTCAAGCCACTGCAAGGAAAGATGACGGCCTCCTTTCGAGTCAGGGCTTCTTCGGTGGTAATATGCCCATGAGGCAGCAATCTCAGGGGCCCTTCCTCATACCTATTGCTGAGAGAAGCCTCCTCTTGAGGGGCTTGTGGAAAAAGGGTGGCCTACGTCTTGAGTCTAAGCCAGGAATCAGCTCTCATCTCGAGGCAATTTGGGGTACACGGAGCGAGTCCTCGAGTTGCTCTGCTGAACTTGGTACTCCTCTAGACTTGGCCCGTTGTTCTCGGGGAACCTCTGGAGTTGCCCCCCCCACCCTAAAGGGAGTCAAGCACTCAGGTCGTGTTTGATGGGGAACGGGGGATGGCTCTGGAGTCAATGCAGGGGAAGCGGGCCTCATCTCGAGTTGATTTGGGGCCAATGGAGCTCCTTCGCGATGCTGGTGTGACCTCAGGGTCCCTCTCTACTTGTGACAGTGTTTTTGCGGACTGTCTCGACATCCATCAAGCAAGTCGAGGCTCCTGACATGTTTCAGGGGGCTCACGGAATTGCTCTGCATGCCAGTGCAGGGGAATCGGGCCTCATCTCGCTTGGAGGGGAAGTCTCATGGTTTTTTTCTCGAGTTGCGGCGGGGGACCTGGGGTACATTCTCGACTTACGGCGGGGGGTGATGGCCCTTCAACCCTCGTGTTGGTTCAACGAAGTCAGGACTCCTGTCGAGTTACGAGGGACACCTCAGGAGTCTCTTCGAGGCTTGGCAGGGCAAAAGGAACGCTTCTCGAGGTGAGTCGGGAGACCCAGGGTCCCTTTTCCAGTAGCCACAGGGATACTGGGGGGGATTCCTGTCAATGTTCAAGAGGAGTCAGGCTCCGTCATAATTTTTGAAGCAGTGAGCTCTGCGTGCCTCTCGAGGTGTCAGAGGCATGTGAGGCATTCCGTCGAAAGGGAGTCGGGGACCTAGGGCTTTCTCTAGGGACTCCACAGGTGGTGCAGACATCCCTTCAGCTTGTGAGATGAAAGACTAGACTGTTATTCAAGCCACTGCAAGGAAAGCCGGCCTCCTTTTCGAGTCAGGGCTTCTCGGTGTATTATGCCCATTGAGGCAGCAATCTCAGGGTCCCTCCCTCATACCTATTGCTGAGAGAAGCCTCCTCTTGAGGGGCTTGTGGAAAGGTGGCCTTCGTCTTGAGTCTAAGCCAGGGAATCAGCTCTCATCTCGAGGCAATTTGGGGTACACGGAGCAGTCCTCGAGTTGCTCTGCTGAACTTGGTACTCCTCTAGACTTGGCCCGTTGTTCTCGGGGAACCTCTGGAGTTGCCTAAAGGGAGTCAAGCCTCAGGTCGTGTTTGATGGGGAACGGGGGATGGCTCTGGAGTCAATGCAGGGGAAGCGGGCCTCATCTCGAGTTGATTTGGGGCCCATGGGTCCCCATGCTCCCTTCGCGATGCTGGTGTGACCTCAGGGTCCCTCTCTACTTGTGACAGTGTTTTTGCGGACTGTCTCGACATCCATCAGCAAGTCGAGGCTCCTGACATGTTTCAGGGGGCTCACGGAATTGCTCTGCATGCAGTGCAGGGGAATCGGGCCTCATCTCGCCTTGGAGGGGGAAGTCTCATGGTTTTTCTCGAGTTGCGGCGGGGACCTGGGGTTACTTTCTCGACTTACGGCGGGGATGGCCCTTCAACCCTCGTGTTGGTTCAACGAAAGTCAGGACTCCTGTCGAGTTACGAGGGACACTCAGGAGTCTCTTCGAGGCTTGGCAGGGCAAAAGGAACGCTTCTCGAGGTGAGTCGGGAGACCCAGGGTCCCTTTCCAGTAGCCCTCAGGGATACTGGGATTACTGTCAATGTTCAAGAGGAGTCAGGCTCCGTCATAATTTGATGCAGTGAGCTCTGCGTGCCTCTCGAGGTGTCAGAGGCATGTGAGGCATTCAGTCGAAGAGAGTCGGGGACCTAGGGCTTTCTTAGGGACTCCACTGGTGGTGTCATAGACATCCCTTCAGCTTGTGAGATGAAAGACTAAAGTACTGTATTCAAAGCCACTGCAAGGAAAGCCGGCCTCCTTTCGAGTCAGGGCTTCTCGGTGTATATGCCCCATTGGAGGGCAGCAAATCTCAGGGTCCCCTCCCTCTTACCTATTGCTGAGAGAAGCCTCCTCTTGAGGGCTTGTGGAAAGGTGGCCTACGTCTGAGTCTAAGCCAGGGAATCAGCTCTCATCTCGAGGCAATTTTGGGGATTACACTGGAGACAGTCCTCGAGTTGCTCTGCTGAACTTGGTACTCCTCTAGACTTGGCCGTTGTTCTCGGGGAACCTCTGGAGTTGCCTAAAGGAGGAGTCTAAAGAAAGATCGTGAAGGTCATAAAAAAGTCGTGTTTTGATTGGGGATCGGGGGGGGCTGGGATTGCTCTTTGGACGTCAACTTGGCAGGGGGGAAAGGAAAAATAAAGCGCGGGGCGGGCCTCAATCTCAGACGTTTGATTTGGGGGCCCATGGAGCATCCATCGCGCTGCAGGTGTGGACCTCAGGGTCCCTCTCGACTTGTGACATGGTTTTTTTTGCTGGACTGGCTTCGTCACCCATCATGCTAGTCGAGGCTCATTGTACATGTTTCCTGGGGGCTCCACGGAATTGCTATGCCTTGCAGTGCAGGGGAATCGGGCCTCATCTCGCTTGGAGGGGGTAACGAAGGTTATCATGGTTTTTCTCGTGATAGTTGGCTGGCGGGGGACCCTGGGGGTACATTCTGCAGACTTTACGGACGGGGCTGGCCCTTCAAACCCCTCGTCTTGGTTTTCACCGATAAATGTCCAGGGGACTCCTCGTCGCTGTTATCGATGGACTCATCAGGAGTCTCATAGAGGCTTGGCAGGGCACAAAAAGGACACGCTTCTCGAGGAGAGTAGGGAGACCCAGGGGTTCCCTTTTCCAGTAGCCACACAGGGGATACTGGGATTCCTTGTCAATTGTTCAAGAAGGAAGTCAGGCTCCGTCAAATTTTGAAGCAGTGAGCTCTGCGTGCCTCTCGGGTGTGTCAGAGGCATGTGAGGCATTCCGTCGAAAGGAGTCGGGACCTAGGGCTTTCTCTAGGGACTCCACAGGTGGTGCAGACATCCCTTCACCTTGTGAGATGAAAGACTAGACTGTATTCAAGCCACTGCAAGGAAACCCGGCCTCCTTTCGAGTCAGGGCTTCTCGGTGTATATGCCCATTGAGCAGCAATCTCAGGGTCCCTCCCTCCCCCTCCTCCCCCTGATTTCCCCCCCTTTTTTCCCTTTCCCTCTTTTTTCCCCCTTTTTTCCTTCCCCTTCTTCCCTCCCCCCTTCCCCTTTTTTGGGGAAAACTCCCCATTCCCCTTCTTTCCCTTCCCCTTCCTTTTATCCCCATCCCCCTCCCCGGAATTCCCCTCTTTTCCCCTCCCCCCCAAAATTTTTCTCTCCCCCCCGGGGTTCCTGTCTTCCTCCCTGGTTTTCCGGGGCCCTTCCTTCCCCCTTTTTGGGGGCTCTTTTTCCCACTCCCCCCCCCCCCCTTTTTTCCCCTTTTTCGGTTTCCCTTTCCCTCCCCCCCCCTCCTTTCGGGGCCTCCTTTTTAAATTCCTCTCTTCTTAAAAAACCCCCTCCCTTTTTTTCACGGGCCTTCCCTTCTTCCCTCCTCTTCCCGTTTTCCCGGGGCCCCGGGTCCTTCCCCTTTTTTTCCGGGGTCTCTTCTCTCCCCTTTTCCGTTTTCCCTTTTCCTCTTTCCTCAGCCCTCCCCTTTCTGTTTTGCCTTTCCCTTCCCTTTCCTCCCCCTCTTTTTCCCCTTTCCCTTCCTTCCCCTTCTCCTTTAGGGGGCTCTTTTTTCCCCCTTCCAACCCTTCCCCTTCCCCCTTAAAACCCCCCTTTTTTCCCCCCCTTCTTTTCCCTCTTCCCCGGGGCTTCCAAAAAAACCTTGGGGTCCCCGCCCTTTTCGTCCCCTTTTCCTTCTTAAAAGGGCACCCCTCAAAGAAATTAGCTTCCCCCCCCTGGGTTCCGGGCCCCTTTTTCCCCTCCCCTATTTCCAAAACCCCCTATCCTTCCTTTCCGATTCCCCCGCCCCCCCCTCGACCCTTTCCGGTTTTGCTTTCCCCCCGGGGTCCCTCCCTCCCTTTTCCCTCCTCGGGGGCTTGTTTCCCCCCCCCCCCCCACCCTTTCCTCCCCCCGGGTTGTCCTCCCTTCAACTGGCCCTTTTCTCAACCTCTTTCCCTCCGGCTTTTGTTGGGGGGGGTTTCCCTGGGAACCCTTCCTTTTTTCCCCCCCCTTTCCCTCCTTCCCCTTCCGCGGTTTTTTCCTTCCCCTCACCCTCGCTCCCCTTTTTCCCATCCCCCTTCTCGCTTTTTCCCTCTCCCTTTGGGGGGGTCCATTTTTTTCCCCCCTGGGGGGGCCGGGGTACTCCCTTCCCCCTTTCCCCGGTTTTTCCAATCCTCCCTTTTGGGGGGGCCTAATCCTTATTCTAAAACCTTTCTTTCCCCCTTTTTTTCCAAAACCCAATCTAATTCCTTAATTTTCTCCCCCCCTCTTTTGGGCTACCTCCCTTCTTCAACTTGGGGGCTTCCTCTCTCCCTTTCTCAAACTCCGGTTCAGCCCCCCTTCCCTTAATTCTTTTCACCTTTCCCCCCTCTTTCTCCTTTTCTGTTTCCCATTGGGACTCTCATCCCCCCCTCTTTCTCCTCGTCTCTTTTCCTGTCTTCTCTCCCCCTTTTCCTCCTTTCACCCTTCATTTCCCCTCCCTTTTTTTCCCCAAACTTCCCTTTTCCCCTCTTTTCCTTCCCTCTTTTTTTTTTCTTTTGGGGTTCTCCTTTTTTTTGGGGCCCTACCCCTTCCCTTTTTCCTTTTTCCCTCCTCTTTCTTTTCCTTTCTCCTCCTAAGCCCCCCCCACTTTTCCTCCTTCCTCTCATCCCTTTCCCCGGGGGGGGTTCCATTTTTTTCTTCCCCTTTTTTTCCTCTCTTTTCGGGGACCCTTCCCCTTTTTTTCTAATCCTCCCCATTTCGGGGCCCTCTCTCTTCCTTCACCCCCTTTCCCCCCTTCCCTTTCCTACCCAGGGCGGGTTCTTCCCCTTTCTCCCCTCTCTTTTGGGGGTTCGTCCTCCTGTCGGGCTGTCTCCTCAAAGGGTCTCTCTTCTCTCTCCCATTCCCCCCTTCCCTTTAATCTGCTTATTCCCCTCCCCCCCCTTTCTCCCTTTCTTTCCCTTGGGTCTTCCCTTCCCTCCCTCTCCTATGGGGGCCCCCCTTTTGGGGGCTTTAAATTTTCCCTACCTTCTTTTCCCAAATCGCCTCTTTTCCTTTTCCGGGGGCTCCTCGGTTGCCTGTCTTTTTCTTAAACTTCCCTTTTTCGGGGCCTTTTCCTGGGACCCCAGGCTTTTTGGGCTCTGGGGTCCGGGGGCCCTTTATTTTTCCCCCCGGACCCTTCCATCTTTTGGCCCAGGGCCTCCTCCCCTTTCCCCTTTTTTTTTCCCTCACTCCTCCCCCTCCCTGTTTGGGGGGCCCTCCTTCTCTTATGGGGGGGGGCCTATCTCCTTTCTCTTTTTTCTCTTCCCCTTTTTCCTCCTCCCTTTCAACCCTCTTTTTTTTTCCCCCTCCTTTCATTCCCCCCCCCCTCCCCCCTTCCCCTTTCTGTCCCCTCCCTTTCCCACTCCCAGGAATTTTAATTCCTTCTTTCGTTACCCCTTTTGGGTCTCTGTCCTCTTCCTTCTTCCAAAAATCCCTTTTTTCCTGGGCTCCCTTCCCCCCTTCCCTCCTAAAACTCGTATCGCCCTCAAAAAACCACCTCCTTTCCCTTCCTTTTCCCTCCTCCCCCCTCCCTTTTGCGAAAAAACCCCCTCTTGGGGGGCTTGGGAAATTTTTAGTTTGGTCTCCCTCACTCTCTCCGAGCTTTTTTTCTCCCCCGGGTTGTTTTTCTTTTTTTCCTCTCCCCTCCCTTTCTCAAACCTTTTTATTCCTTTCCTCGGTCTGTTTTTGGGACTCTTCCGGGGGGCGGCCTGTCCCTCCCTCATACCTATTGCTGAGAGAAGCCTCCTCTTGAGGGGCTTGTGGAAAGGTGGCCTACGTCTTGAGTCTAAGCCAGGGAATCAGCTCTCATCTCGAGGCAATTTGGGGTACACGGAGCAGTCCTCGAGTTGCTCTGCTGAACTTGGTACTCCTCTAGACTTGGCCCGTTGTTCTCCGGGAACCTCTGGAGTTGCCTAAAGGGAGTCAAGCCTCAGGTCGTGTTTGATGGGGAACTGGGGATGGCTCTGGAGTCAATGCAGGGGAAGCGGGCCTCATCTCGAGTTGATTTGGGGCCCATGGAGCTCCTTCGCGATGCTGGTGTGACCTCAGGGTCCCTCTCTACTTGTGACAGTGTTTTTGCGGACTGTCTCGACATCCATCAAGCAAGTCGAGGCTCCTGACATGTTTCAGGGGGCTCACGGAATTGCTCTGCATGCAGTGCAGGGGAATCGGGCTCATCTCGCTTGGAGGGGGAAGTCTCATGGTTTTTCTCGAGTTGCGGCGGGGACCTGGGGTACATTCTCGACTTACGGCGGGGATGGCCCTTCAACCCTCGTGTTTGTTCAACGAAGTCAGGACTCCTGTCGAGTTACGAGGGACACCTCAGGAGTCTCTTCGAGGCTTGGCAGGGCAAAAGGGACGCTTCTCGAGGTGAGTCGGGAGACCCAGGGTCCCTTTCCAGTAGCCACAGGGATACTGGGATTCCTGTCAATGTTCAAGAGGAGTCAGGCTCCGTCAAATTTTGAAGCAGTGAGCTCTGCGTGCCTCTCGAGGTGTCAGAGGCATGTGAGGCATTCCGTCGAAAGGAGTCGGGGACCTAGGGCTTTCTCTAGGGACTCCACAGGTGGTGCAGACATCCCTTCACCTTGTGAGATGAAAGACTAGACTGTATTCAAGCCACTGCAAGGAAAGCCGGCCTCCTTT
This sequence comes from Odocoileus hemionus, assembly GCA_020976825.1. Lineage (NCBI taxonomy): Eukaryota > Metazoa > Chordata > Mammalia > Artiodactyla > Cervidae > Odocoileus > Odocoileus hemionus. The sequence continues at coordinate 43,983 of JAJLRB010001817.1, forward strand.
CGAGTCAGGGCTTCTCGGTGTATATGCCCATTGAGGCAGCAATCTCAGGGTCCCTCCCTCATACCTATTGCTGAGAGAAGCCTCCTCTTGAGGGGCTTGTGGAAAGGTGGCCTACGTCTTGAGTCTAAGCCAGGGAATCAGCTCTCATCTCGAGGCAATTTGGGGTACACGGAGCAGTCCTCGAGTTGCTCTGCTGAACTTGGTACTCCTCTAGACTTGGCCCGTTGTTCTCGGGGAACCTCTGGAGTTGCCTAAAGGGAGTCAAGCCTCAGGTCGTGTTTGATGGGGAACGGGGGATGGCTCTGGAGTCAATGCAGGGGAAGCGGGCCTCATCTCGAGTTGATTTGGGGCCCATGGAGCTCCTTCGCGATGCTGGTGTGACCTCAGGGTCCCTCTCTACTTGTGACAGTGTTTTTGCGGACTGTCTCGACATCCATCAAGCAAGTCGAGGCTCCTGACATGTTTCAGGGGGCTCACGGAATTGCTCTGCATGCAGTGCAGGGGAATCGGGCCTCATCTCGCTTGGAGGGGGAAGTCTCATGGTTTTTCTCGAGTTGCGGCGGGGACCTGGGGTACATTCTCGACTTACGGCGGGGATGGCCCTTCAACCCTCGTGTTTGTTCAACGAAGTCAGGACTCCTGTCGAGTTACGAGGGACACCTCAGGAGTCTCTTCGAGGCTTGGCAGGGCAAAAGGGACGCTTCTCGAGGTGAGTCGGGAGACCCAGGGTCCCTTTCCAGTAGCCACAGGGATACTGGGATTCCTGTCAATGTTCAAGAGGAGTCAGGCTCCGTCAAATTTTGAAGCAGTGAGCTCTGCGTGCCTCTCGAGGTGTCAGAGGCATGTGAGGCATTCCGTCGAAAGGAGTCGGGGACCTAGGGCTTTCTCTAGGGACTCCACAGGTGGTGCAGACATCCCTTCACCTTGTGAGATGAAAGACTAGACTGTATTCAAGCCACTGCAAGGAAAGCCGGCCTCCTTTCGAGTCAGGGCTTCTCGGTGTATATGCCCATTGAGGCAGCAATCTCAGGGTCCCTCCCTCATACCTATTGCTGAGAGAAGCCTCCTCTTGAGGGGCTTGTGGAAAGGTGGCCTACGTCTTGAGTCTAAGCCAGGGAATCAGCTCTCATCTCGAGGCAATTTGGGGTACACGGAGCAGTCCTCGAGTTGCTCTGCTGAACTTGGTACTCCTCTAGACTTGGCCCGTTGTTCTCGGGGAACCTCTGGAGTTGCCTAAAGGGAGTCAAGCCTCAGGTCGTGTTTGATGGGGAACGGGGGATGGCTCTGGAGTCAATGCAGGGGAAGCGGGCCTCATCTCGAGTTGATTTGGGGCCCATGGAGCTCCTTCGCGATGCTGGTGTGACCTCAGGGTCCCTCTCTACTTGTGACAGTGTTTTTGCGGACTGTCTCGACGTCCATCAAGCAAGTCGAGGCTCCTGACATGTTTCAGGGGGCTCACGGAATTGCTCTGCATGCAGTGCAGGGGAATCGGGCCTCATCTCGCTTGGAGGGGGAAGTCTCATGGTTTTTCTCGAGTTGCGGCGGGGACCTGGGGTACATTCTCGACTTACGGCGGGGATGGCCCTTCAACCCTCGTGTTGGTTCAACGAAGTCAGGACTCCTGTCGAGTTACGAGGGACACCTCAGGAGTCTCTTCGAGGCTTGGCAGGGCAAAAGGGACGCTTCTCGAGGTGAGTCGGGAGACCCAGGGTCCCTTTCCAGTAGCCACAGGGATACTGGGATTCCTGTCAATGTTCAAGAGGAGTCAGGCTCCGTCAAATTTTGAAGCAGTGAGCTCTGCGTGCCTCTCGAGGTGTCAGAGGCATGTGAGGCATTCCGTCGAAAGGAGTCGGGGACCTAGGGCTTTCTCTAGGGACTCCACAGGTGGTGCAGACATCCCTTCAGCTTGTGAGATGAAAGACTAGACTGTATTCAAGCCACTGCAAGGAAAGCCTGCCTCCTTTCGAGTCAGGGCTTCTCGGTGTATATGCCCATTGAGGCAGCAATCTCAGGGTCCCTCCCTCATACCTATTGCTGAGAGAAGCCTCCTCTTGAGGGGCTTGTGGAAAGGTGGCCTACGTCTTGAGTCTAAGCCAGGGAATCAGCTCTCATCTCGAGGCAATTTGGGGTACACGGAGCAGTCCTCGAGTTGCTCTGCTGAACTTGGTACTCCTCTAGACTTGGCCCGTTGTTCTCGGGGAACCTCTGGAGTTGCCTAAAGGGAGTCAAGCCTCAGGTCGTGTTTGATGGGGAACGGGGGATGGCTCTGGAGTCAATGCAGGGGAAGCGGGCCTCATCTCGAGTTGATTTGGGGCCCATGGAGCTCCTTCGCGATGCTGGTGTGACCTCAGGGTCCCTCTCTACTTGTGACAGTGTTTTTTTTGCGGACTGTCTCGACATCCATCAAGCAAGTCGAGGCTCCTGACATGTTTCAGGGGGCTCACGGAATTGCTCTGCATGCAGTGCAGGGGAATCGGGCCTCATCTCGCTTGGAGGGGGAAGTCTCATGGTTTTTTCTCGAGTTGCGGCGGGGACCTGGGGTACATTCTCGACTTACGGCGGGGATGGCCCTTCAACCCTCGTGTTTGGTTCAACGAAGTCAGGACTCCTGTCGAGTTACGAGGGACACCTCAGGAGTCTCTTCGAGGCTTGGCAGGGCAAAAGGAACGCTTCTCGAGGTGAGTCGGGAGACCCAGGGTCCCTTTCCAGTAGCCACAGGGATACTGGGATTCCTGTCAATGTTCAAGAGGAGTCAGGCTCCGTCAAATTTTGAAGCAGTGAGCTCTGCGTGCCTCTCGAGGTGTCAGAGGCATGTGAGGCATTCCGTCGAAAGGAGTCGGGGGACCTAGGGCTTTCTCTAGGGACTCCACAGGTGGTGCAGACATCCCTTCAGCTTGTGAGATGAAAGACTAGACTGTATTCAAGCCACTGCAAGGAAAGCCGGCCTCCTTTCGAGTCAGGGCTTCTCGGTGTATATGCCCATTGAGGCAGCAATCTCAGGGTCCCTCCCTCATACCTATTGCTGAGAGAAGCCTCCTCTTGAGGGGCTTGTGGAAAGGTGGCCTACGTCTTGAGTCTAAGCCAGGGAATCAGCTCTCATCTCGAGGCAATTTGGGGTACACGGAGCAGTCCTCGAGTTGCTCTGCTGAACTTGGTACTCCTCTAGACTTGGCCCGTTGTTCTCGGGGAACCTCTGGAGTTGCCTAAAGGGAGTCAAGCCTCAGGTCGTGTTTGATGGGGAACGGGGGATGGCTCTGGAGTCAATGCAGGGGAAGCGGGCCTCATCTCGAGTTGATTTGGGGCCCATGGAGCTCCTTCGCGATGCTGGTGTGACCTCAGGGTCCCTCTCTACTTGTGACAGTGTTTTTGCGGACTGTCTCGACATCCATCAAGCAAGTCGAGGCTCCTGACATGTTTCAGGGGGCTCACGGAATTGCTCTGCATGCAGTGCAGGGGAATCGGGCCTCATCTCGCTTGGAGGGGGAAGTCTCATGGTTTTTTCTCGAGTTGCGGCGGGGGGGGACCTGGGGTACATTCTCGACTTACGGCGGGGATGGCCCTTCAACCCTCGTGTTTGTTCAACGAAGTCAGGACTCCTGTCGAGTTACGAGGGACACCTCAGGAGTCTCTTCGAGGCTTGGCAGGGCAAAAGGAACGCTTCTCGAGGTGAGTCGGGAGACCCAGGGTCCCTTTCCAGTAGCCACAGGGATACTGGGATTCCTGTCAATGTTCAAGAGGAGTCAGGCTCCGTCAAATTTTGAAGCAGTGAGCTCTGCGTGCCTCTCGAGGTGTCAGAGGCATGTGAGGCATTCCGTCGAAAGGAGTCGGGGACCTAGGGCTTTCTCTAGGGACTCCACAGGTGGTGCAGACATCCCTTCAGCTTGTGAGATGAAAGACTAGACTGTATTCAAGCCACTGCAAGGAAAGCCGGCCTCCTTTCGAGTCAGGGCTTCTCGGTGTATATGCCCATTGAGGCAGCAATCTCAGGGTCCCTCCCTCATACCTATTGCTGAGAGAAGCCTCCTCTTGAGGGGCTTGTGGAAAGGTGGCCTACGTCTTGAGTCTAAGCCAGGGAATCAGCTCTCATCTCGAGGCAATTTGGGGTACACGGAGCAGTCCTCGAGTTGCTCTGCTGAACTTGGTACTCCTCTAGACTTGGCCCGTTGTTCTCGGGGAACCTCTGGAGTTGCCTAAAGGGAGTCAAGCCTCAGGTCGTGTTTGATGGGGAACGGGGGATGGCTCTGGAGTCAATGCAGGGGAAGCGGGCCTCATCTCGAGTTGATTTGGGGCCCATGGAGCTCCTTCGCGATGCTGGTGTGACCTCAGGGTCCCTCTCTACTTGTGACAGTGTTTTTGCGGACTGTCTCGACATCCATCAAGCAAGTCGAGGCTCCTGACATGTTTCAGGGGGCTCACGGAATTGCTCTGCATGCAGTGCAGGGGAATCGGGCCTCATCTCGCTTGGAGGGGGAAGTCTCATGGTTTTTTCTCGAGTTGCGGCGGGGACCTGGGGTACATTCTCGACTTACGGCGGGGATGGCCCTTCAACCCTCGTGTTGGTTCAACGAAGTCAGGACTCCTGTCGAGTTACGAGGGACACCTCAGGAGTCTCTTCGAGGCTTGGCAGGGCAAAAGGAACGCTTCTCGAGGTGAGTCGGGAGACCCAGGGTCCCTTTCCAGTAGCCACAGGGATACTGGGATTCCTGTCAATGTTCAAGAGGAGTCAGGCTCCGTCAAATTTTGAAGCAGTGAGCTCTGCGTGCCTCTCGAGGTGTCAGAGGCATGTGAGGCATTCCGTCGAAAGGAGTCGGGGACCTAGGGCTTTCTCTAGGGACTCCACAGGTGGTGCAGACATCCCTTCAGCTTGTGAGATGAAAGACTAGACTGTATTCAAGCCACTGCAAGGAAAGCCGGCCTCCTTTCGAGTCAGGGCTTCTCGGTGTATATGCCCATTGAGGCAGCAATCTCAGGGTCCCTCCCTCATACCTATTGCTGAGAGAAGCCTCCTCTTGAGGGGCTTGTGGAAAGGTGGCCTACGTCTTGAGTCTAAGCCAGGGAATCAGCTCTCATCTCGAGGCAATTTGGGGTACACGGAGCAGTCCTCGAGTTGCTCTGCTGAACTTGGTACTCCTCTAGACTTGGCCCGTTGTTCTCGGGGAACCTCTGGAGTTGCCTAAAGGGAGTCAAGCCTCAGGTCGTGTTTGATGGGGAACGGGGGGATGGCTCTGGAGTCAATGCAGGGGAAGCGGGCCTCATCTCGAGTTGATTTGGGGCCCATGGAGCTCCTTCGCGATGCTGGTGTGACCTCAGGGTCCCTCTCTACTTGTGACAGTGTTTTTGCGGACTGTCTCGACATCCATCAAGCAAGTCGAGGCTCCTGACATGTTTCAGGGGGCTCACGGAATTGCTCTGCATGCAGTGCAGGGGAATCGGGCCTCATCTCGCTTGGAGGGGGAAGTCTCATGGTTTTTCTCGAGTTGCGGCGGGGACCTGGGGTACATTCTCGACTTACGGCGGGGATGGCCCTTCAACCCTCGTGTTGGTTCAACGAAGTCAGGACTCCTGTCGAGTTACGAGGGACACCTCAGGAGTCTCTTCGAGGCTTGGCAGGGCAAAAGGAACGCTTCTCGAGGTGAGTCGGGAGACCCAGGGTCCCTTTCCAGTAGCCACAGGGATACTGGGATTCCTGTCAATGTTCAAGAGGAGTCAGGCTCCGTCAAATTTTGAAGCAGTGAGCTCTGCGTGCCTCTCGAGGTGTCAGAGGCATGTGAGGCATTCCGTCGAAAGGAGTCGGGGACCTAGGGCTTTCTCTAGGGACTCCACAGGTGGTGCAGACATCCCTTCAGCTTGTGAGATGAAAGACTAGACTGTATTCAAGCCACTGCAAGGAAAGCCGGCCTCCTTTCGAGTCAGGGCTTCTCGGTGTATATGCCCATTGAGGCAGCAATCTCAGGGTCCCTCCCTCATACCTATTGCTGAGAGAAGCCTCCTCTTGAGGGGCTTGTGGAAAGGTGGCCTACGTCTTGAGTCTAAGCCAGGAATCAGCTCTCATCTCGAGGCAATTTGGGGTACACGGAGCAGTCCTCGAGTTGCTCTGCTGAACTTGGTACTCCTCTAGACTTGGCCCGTTGTTCTCGGGGAACCTCTGGAGTTGCCTAAAGGGAGTCAAGCCTCAGGTCGTGTTTGATGGGGAACGGGGGATGGCTCTGGAGTCAATGCAGGGGAAGCGGGCCTCATCTCGAGTTGATTTGGGGCCCATGGAGCTCCTTCGCGATGCTGGTGTGACCTCAGGGTCCCTCTCTACTTGTGACAGTGTTTTTGCGGACTGTCTCGACATCCATCAAGCAAGTCGAGGCTCCTGACATGTTTCAGGGGGCTCACGGAATTGCTCTGCATGCAGTGCAGGGGAATCGGGCCTCATCTCGCTTGGAGGGGGAAGTCTCATGGTTTTTCTCGAGTTGCGGCGGGGACCTGGGGTACATTCTCGACTTACGGCGGGGATGGCCCTTCAACCCTCGTGTGTTGTTCAACGAAGTCAGGACTCCTGTCGAGTTTACGAGGACACCTCAGGAGTCTCTTCGAGGCTTGGCAGGGCAAAAGGAACGCTTCTCGAGGTGAGTCGGGAGACCCAGGGTCCCTTTCCAGTAGCCACAGGGATACTGGGATTCCTGTCAATGTTCAAGAGGAGTCAGGCTCCGTCAAATTTTGAAGCAGTGAGCTCTGCGTGCCTCTCGAGGTGTCAGAGGCCATGTGAGGCATTCTCAAGCCACTGCAAGGAAAGCCGGCCTCCTTTCGAGTCAGGGCTTCTCGGTGTATATGCCCATTGAGGCAGCAATCTCAGGGTCCCCTCCCTCATAACCTATTGCTGAGTGAAACCTCCTCTTGAAGGGGGGGCGTATTGTGGGAAAGGTGGCCTCAGCGTCCCCATTGACGTCTACGAGGCCAGGGGAAGTCCAGCTTCCTCCATTCTAGAGGCAGGCATTTGGGGTACACGTAGCAGTCCTCGAGTTGCTCTGCTGCAGCAACTTGGTACTCATCTAAGACTTGGCCCGTTGTTCTCGGGTAACGATTCTCTGGAGTTGCCTAAGGGAGTCAAGCCTCAGGTCGTGTTTGATGGGGAACGGGGGATGGCTCTGGAAGTTCAATGCAGGGGAAGCGGGCCTCATCTCGGGTTGATTTGGGGCCCATGGAAGCTCACTTCGCGATGCTGGTGTGGACTCAGGGTCACATCTATACTTGTGACAGTGTTTTTGGGACTGTCTTCGACATCCATCATAGCAAGTCGTGGGCTCACGACTTGTTTCAGGGGGCTCACGGAAATTGCTCTGCATGCAGTAGCAGGGGAATAGGGCCTCATCTCGCTTTATAGGAGGGGGGAAGGTCTCATGGTTTTTCTCGAGTTGCGGCGGGGGGACTGGGAGTACATTCGTCGATTAAGGTCTGGGGATAGGCATTTCAATCCTCGTGTTTGGTTCAAACGAAGTAAGCAGTCATGGTCGAGTTACGAGGGGACACCTCAGGTTGTCTCTTCGAGGTTGGCTTGGGCAATAGGGACGCTTCTCGATGGGTGAGTCAGGGAGACCCGGGTCCCTTTACAAGTAGCCCACTGGGTTACTGGCTATTCCTGTCAATGTTCAAGAGGTGAGTCAGGCTCCGTTCATATTTTTGAAGGCAGTGAGCTCTGCATTGCTTTGCGAGGTTTCAGTGGATATGTGAGGGCATTCAGTCGAAAGGGATGTCGGGGACCTTAGAGGGCTTTCTTAGGGAATCAAGAAGTTGGTTGCAGACATCCGTTAACCTTGTGAGATGAAAGAGTAGACTGTATTCAGCTCATGGAAGGAAAAACCAGGCTCCTTTAGAGGTTCATTCGGGTACTTCTTCGGGTGTATTTTTTATGCCCATTGACGGCTGCATAATTCTCTGGGTCCTTACACTAATACCTTATTTGCTGCGACGAAGCTCCTCCTCTTGAGGGGCTTAGTGGAAACAGGTGACCTTCGATCTTGAGTCTACTCACGCTCTCTACAGCGGGAAAGATCAGCTCTCATCTCGTGTGGCAATGTGGTGTAACTAAGGAGCTAGTCCTCGAGTTGCTCTGTTGAACTTTGAGGTTGAATCATCTTAGGACTTGGTCCACGTGTTGTTCTCGGGGGATAAGCCTCTGGGAGTTGCCTAATGAGGAGTATCTCAAGCTACATACCGGTCGTGGTTTGATGGGGAGACCGGGGATAGCGCATGGCTCATGTCCTGGAGTCAATGCAGGGGAAATCGGGCCGCTCCATTCCTCGGAAGTTGATTTGGGGGCCCATGGAGCTCTCCTTCGCTCGCAATGCTGGTGTGACCTCAGGGTCCCCTGCTCTACTTGTTGACAGTGTTTTTGCGGGACGTGTCTCGACAATCCATCAGATAGCAAGTCGAGGCTCCCAATGACTCCTCCCATGTAAGTTCATGGGGGCTCACGGAATTGCTCTGCATGCAAGTGCACAGGGGAATCGGGCCCTCATCTCGCTTGCGAGGGGGACAAAGTTCTCATTGGTTTTTCTCGAGTCTGCGGCGGGGGACCTGGTGACATTCTCGACTTCTACGGGCGGGGGGATAGGCCCGTTCAACCCTCGTGTTGTTCAACGAAGTCAGGGACAGGAGCTCCTGTCGACTTACGAAGGGACAACCTCAGGAGTCTCCTTCGAGGCTTGGCAGGGCAATCGAGGGAACGCTTCGACGAGGTGAGTCGGGAGACCCAGGGGTCCCTTTCCAATAGCCACAGGGATATACTGGATTGCCTCAAGTCAATGTTCAAGATGGAGTCAGGGCATCCGTTCCGAATGTTTGATGTCATGTGAGCGTCCTGGCGTGCCTCTCGAGGTGGTCACGGAGGACATGTGAGGCATTCCGTCGAAATGTGAGTCGGGGGCATTAAGGGCTTTCTCATTTGGGATTCTCCACAAGGTGGCGGTGCAGTTCATCCATCGTCTAGCTTGTGAAGATGATTGAGACTAAGACAGCTAGTATTTTCAGAGCCACTTGAGCTAAGGGAAAGCGCGGCCTCCTTTCGGAGTGCTAGGGCTTCTCGGTGGTTCTAGATGCTCCATTGATGGCCAGCAAGTCGCTTCGAGGGTCCCTTCCCTCATACACTATTTGCCGAGAGAAAGCCTCCTCTTGAGGGGCGTTGTGGATAGTGGTGGCCTAGTCCTTGAGTCGTCAGAACCCAGGGAAGCACGCTCTCATGCTCGCAAGGCGAATTTGGGGTACACGTAGAGAGCAGATTCCTCGAGGGGGATCAGTGCGACGTGGTTACTCCTCTCTGTAGACTTGACCCGTTTGTCTCTCGGGGAACCTCTGGATAGTCGCTGCTATAGGGACACTGGCAGCGGCCTCAGGTCGGGTATTCGATGGGGAACGAGGGATGGCATCAGGAGGCAATGCAAGGGAAGCGGGCCTCTCACCTCGAAGTTAGACTTTTGGGGGGGGTTGTGGCCCCATGGATGCCTCCTCGCGACGATGCTGTGTGCGACCTCAGGGTCCCTCTCTACTTGTGACTCAGTGTTTTTTGTTTGCGTGTAACCTGTCTCGACATTCCATCAAGGCTAAGTCGAGGTCGCCTCCTGATCTTGTTTCATGGGGCGTCACTGTAATTGCTTCTGGGCATGCAGTGCAGGAGGAGAATCGGGCCGCGAGCGAGCGTGCGAGATGTGGAGGGGGGAAGGGTTACACCCCCCTTGTCAGAGGGTGTTCTTCGATGTTGCGGCGGGCGGACTCCTGGGGCTACAATTTCTCAACTTACAGGCGGCGGTTTTGGCCTCTTACATACCTACTCGCGTGGTGTTCAAACGAAGGTCTAGGGAGCTTCCGTGTCGAGTTACGAGGTACACCACTCAGGCGTCTCTTCGAGAGCTTGGCAGGGCCATAGAAAGAGAGAACGCTTGTCGAGGTGAGGCTCGGGAGAGACTCAGGGGCCACTTTCCACATAGAGTGGCGCGACAGGGATAATGGGACTTTCCTGGTCAATGTTTAAGGAGTAGTCGCAGGCTCCCGTCAAATTTTGAAAGCTTGTGAGACTCTCTGCGTGGTCTCACTCGCGTGGGTGTCAGAAGGCGATGTGAGGCCCTTCCGTGCGAAAGGTCATTCGGGGGCCTACAGAGGCTTATCTGCTAATGGACTCGCCTCCAGGTGGTTGTAGAACTCATCACCTTCCGCTTGTTGAGCTTGAGAGGATATAGTGGAAAGACGAGACTGTCTGCTCACAGTCCACTGCTAAGAGAAAGCCGTCCATCCCTTCGACGTCTAGGGCTGTCTCGTGTGGCGCATGCTCATGAGAGGCTGCAATCTCAAGGGGTCCATGGCCGTCATACCGCTATGGCTGCGAGATAAAGAGAGAGCCAGCCCTCTTTGAGGGGCTTGTGGAAAGGGCGGGCATGGCTCTACGTCCTCTCCAGTCTAAGCAAGGGAAATCAAGCTCTAAGATGTCGTCGTAGGCTCGAATTTTGGGTACATCGGAGCCAGTCCGCTCGCGGTTGCTCTGCGCTGGAACTCTGTTAATGCCTGCCTAGGACTTGGCCAGGTGTGCATCGGGGAACCTCTCGGATGTGGCACTCTAATAAGGGCCAGTATTTAAGCCTCAGGTCATGTTTGATGCGGGAGACGGGGGATAGGCTCTGGAAGGCCAATGCAGGGGAATGCGGCCTCATCTCGAGTTTGAGTTGGGGCCGCATTGGAGCTCCTTCGCTGAGGCTGGTCTGACCTCAGCGGTCTCTTGCTCTACGCTTGGTGACAGTGGTTTTGTGCGGGACTGTCTCGTGGCATCACCATCAAGCACGTAGGATTGGCTCCTTATATAGTTTCAGGGGGCTCGACGGAACATTACTCTGCATGCAACTGCCAGGGGTAAGCGATGGGCTCCTCATCTCGCTGGGAGGGGGAAGATCTCATGGGTTGTATTTTCGTCGAGTTGTCACGACAGGGGGAACCTGTGGGTCCACACACGCTCGGTCTTACGTTGCGGGGCGGATAGCGGGACACCGTCAAACCTCGTGGTGATTTCAACAGAAGTGCAGAGGGATCTCCATGTCGAGAGTGACGAGGGAGCAACATCAGGACTGAGCTCTCTCGAGGCTTGGAAGGGCAAAAGGAAACTGCTTCTCGAAGGTGAGGTCGCGACGAGACACCCAGGGCCCCCTTTCCAGTAGCCAGCGAGGGATTACTGGGATTCCCTGTCAAATGTTCAAGAAGAGTCAGGCTCGCTCGTCAAATTGTTGACAGACTAGCAGTAGAGCTCTGTGTGCCTCGTCTGAGGGTGGTTGAGTTCGTTCAGATGGACATGTGAGGCCATTCCGTCGGAAAGGAGTCCGGCGGCCTAGGGCCTTTTCTCTGTATGGGAGCTCCACAGGTTAGTGCAGACAATCCCTTCAGCTTGTGTGATGAGAAGACTAAGAGCTGTATTCGAATGCCACACGCTGGCAATGCAAAGCCGGCCTCCGTTTCGAAGTTCAAAGGGTTTCTGCGCATCGTTTATGAGCGCCAGTGAGGCGCTAAGGCTAATCTCTGCGAGTCCCCCTCCGCCTCATGAAGACTTATTTCTTAGAGAGGTTAAGAATCACTCTCTCTTGAGGGGCTATGTGGATAGGTGGCCTACGTCTTGGAGTCCTAACAGCCAGCGAAGTCAGCTCTCATCTGCTAGGAGAATTTTGCTGTTACGCTCGGAGCAGTCCCTTCGGTTGCTTCTGGCTGAACATGGTACTCATCTTGACACTTGGCCCTGTTGTATCTCGGGGAAACCTATAGGATGCGTTGCACTGAAGCGACGAGAGCTGAAGCCTCAGAGGTCGATTGTCTTAGATGTGTGGTAACGGGGGATGGCTCTTGTGTCAATGCAGGGAAGACGCGGGCCACTCATCTGAGTTCATTGTGGCGGGCCCATGGAGACTCCTTCCGTCGGATGTGCTGGTGTGACCTCAGGGTTCCATCCTCTGTCTTGTGGACTGTGTAATTTTGGCTCGGGATCTGTCATCGCACATGTCACATGTCAGAGCAAGTACGAGGCTCCCTGAGCATCTTTTCAGGGGGCTCAAGCGGAAATTGCTCTTGCATGTGCAAGTGCATGGGTGCAATACGGACGCATCTTCTCGCGCTTGGAGCGGGAAGTCTCATGGTTTTTTTTCTGGAGTTGCGGGCGGGGACACTTGGAGGTACATTCTCGGTAGCTTAGTACCGGCGTGATAGCCCAGGAATGGCCGCTTCAACCCTCCCGGTTGGTTTCGAACGCAAAGTCAGGACTCCTGTCGAGATACGATGGGGACACACCTCAGGAGCCTCTTCGAGGCGTGGCTGGGAAAAAGGAACGCTCTCTCGATGGTGAGGTTGTCGCGTGAACCAGGGGCCGCTAGTTAGCAGTTTAGCCCTCTAGGGATACCTGGGATTCCTAAGTCAATGGTCAGAGATGGAGTGCATGGGCTGTTCTCAAGTCACATGAATTTTGAGAAAGCATGTGAGCGCTGCGATGCCTCTTCCGAGGTGTCAGAGGCATGTGAGGCAGAGTCCGTTCGCAGAAAGGAGTCGAGGGAACATTAGGGCTTCCTATAGGGACTCACCACGCAGACTGGGGCAGACATCTCCTTCAGCTTGTGTAGATGGAATAGTGACGAGACTGTTGTAATTCAAGCCGACAGCACAATGAAAGCCGCGGCCGCTCGTTCGAAGTCGAGGGCCTATACTGCGTGTATATGCCCATTGAGGCAGCAATCTCTCTAAGGGGTCGCCCTTCACCCGCCTTTACCTATTGCTTAAGGAGAGATGTGCCTCCGCTTGATTGGTGGCATTTGTGGACAAGGTGGACCTAGCCGTCTTGAGTCTAAGCCAGGGAATCAGCTCTCATCTCGAGGCAATTTGGGGTACACGGAGCAGTCCTCGAGTTGCTCTGCTGAACTTGGTACTCCTCTAGACTTGGCCCGTTGTTCTCGGGGAACCTCTAGGAGTTGCCTAAAGGGAGTCAAGCCTCAGGTCGTGTTTTGATGGGGAACGGGGGACGATGGCTCTGGAGTCAATGCAGGGGAATGCGGGGGCCTCATCTCGAGTTTGATTTGAGCTCCCCCCCCCTGGGCCATGGAGTCTTCCTTCGCGATGCTGGTGTGTGGACCTCAGGGTCCTCCTCTCTACTTGTGACAGTGTTTTTGGCGGGGGACTGTCTCGACATCCATCAAGCAAGTCGAGGCTCCTGACATGTTTCAGGGGGGTGCTCACGGAATTGCTCTGCATGCTGTGCAGGGGAATCGGGCCGTCCTCATCTCGCTTGAGAGGGGGAAAGTCTCATGGTTTTTCTCTCGAGTTTGCGGCGGGGACCTGGGGCTAACATTCTCGACTTACGGCGGGGATGTGCCCTTCAACCCTCGTGTTGGCTTTTCTCGACGAAGTCAGGACTCCGCGTGTCGAGTTACGAGGGACAGCCTCAGGGAGTCTCTTCGAGGCTTGGCAGGGCAAAAGGAACGCTTCTCGAGGTGAGTCGGGAGAGCCCAGGGTCCCTTTCCTGTAGCTCACAGGGATTAGACTGGGATTCCTGTCAATGTTCAAGAGGAGTCAGGCTCCGTCAAATTTTGAAGCAGTGAGCTCTGTCGTGCCTCTCGAGGTGTCAGAGGCTTGTGAGGCATTCCGTCGAAAGGACCAGTCGGGGGCCTAGGGCTTTCTCTAGGGACTCCACAGGTGGGTGAGACATCCCTTCAGCGCCCCATGTGATGATGAGAAAGATTCTAGACTGTATTCAAGCCACTGCAAGGAAAGCGTCGGCCTCCTTTGAAGCGAGTCAGGGATTTTGCTAGTCTCGGTGTATATGCCCATTGACGGCAGAGCAAATCTCTGGGTCCCTCCCTCATACGCTATTGCTGAGAGAAGCCTGTCCTCTTGAGGAGGCTTGTGGAAAGGTGGCCTACGTCTTGAGTCTATAGCCAGGGAAATCATCTCTCATCTCGAGGCAATTTGGGGCTGGTACAGCGGAGCAGTCCTCGAGTTGCTCTGCTGAACTGTGGTACTCCTCTAGACTTGGCCCGTTGTTCTCGGGGGAAAAACCTCTGGAGTTGCCTAAAGGGAGTCAAGCCTCAGGTCGTGTTTTGATGGGGAACGGGGGATGGCTCTGGAGGAGTCAATGCAGGGGAAGACGGTCGCGCGGAAAAAGCGGGTCACCTATCTCGAGTTGATTTGGGGCCCATGGGAGCTCCTTCGCGATGCTGGTGTGACCTCAGGGTCCCCTCTCTACTTGTGACAGTGTTTTTGCGGACTGTCTCGACATCCATCAAGCAAGTCGAGGCTCCTGACATGTTTCAGGGGGCTCACGGGAATTGCTCTGCATGCAGTGCAGGGGAATCGGGCCTCATCTCGCTTGGAGGGGGAAAGTCTCATGGTTTTTCTTGAGTTGCGGCGGGGACCTGGGGTACATTCTCGACTTACGGCGGGGATGGCCCTTCAACCCTCGTGTTTGTTCAACGAAGTCAGGACTCCTGTCGAGTTACGAGGGACACCTCAGGAGTCTCTTCGAGGCTTGGCAGGGCAAAAGGAACGCTTCTCGAGGTGAGTCGGGAGACCCAGGGTCCCTTTCCAGTAGCCACAGGGATACTGGGGATTCCTGTCAATGTTCAAGAGGAGTCAGGCTCCGTCAAATTTTGAAGCAGTGAGCTCTGCGTGCCTCTCGAGGTGTCAGAGGCATGTGAGGCATTCCGTCGAAAGGAGTCGGGGACCTAGGGCTTTCTCTAGGGACTCCACAGGTGGTGCAGACATCCCTTCAGCTTGTGAGATGAAAGACTAGACTGTATTCAAGCCACTGCAAGGAAAGCCGGCCTCCTTTCGAGTCAGGGCTTCTCGGTGTATATGCCCATTGAGGCAGCAATCTCAGGGTCCCTCCCTCATACCTATTGCTGAGAGAAGCCTCCTCTTGAGGGGCTTGTGGAAAGGTGGCCTACGTCTTGAGTCTAAGCCAGGGAATCAGCTCTCATCTCGAGGCAATTTGGGGTACACGGAGCAGTCCTCGAGTTGCTCTGCTGAACTTGGTACTCCTCCAGACTTGGCCCGTTGTTCTCGGGGAACCTCTGGAGTTGCCTAAAGGGAGTCAAGCCTCAGGTCGTGTTTTGATGGGGAACGGGGGATGGCTCTGGAGTCAATGCAGGGGAAGCGGGCCTCATCTCGAGTTGATTTGGGGCCCATGGAGCTCCTTCGCGATGCTGGTGTGACCTCAGGGTCCCTCTCTACTTGTGACAGTGTTTTTGCGGACTGTCTCGACATCCATCAAGCAAGTCGAGGCTCCTGACATGTTTCAGGGGGGCTCACGGAATTGCTCTGCATGCAGTGCAGGGGAATCGGGCCTCATCTCGCTTGGAGGGGGAAGTCTCATGGTTTTTCTCGAGTTGCGGCGGGGACCTGGGGTACATTCTCGACTTACGGCGGGGATGGCCCTTCAACCCCTCGTGTTGGTTCAACGAAGTCAGGACTCCTGTCGAGTTACGAGGGACACCTCAGGAGTCTCTTCGAGGCTTGGCAGGGCAAAAGGAACGCTTCTCGAGGTGAGTCGGGAGACCCAGGGTCCCTTTCCAGTAGCCACAGGGATACTGGGATTCCTGTCAATGTTCAAGAGGAGTCAGGCTCCGTCAAATTTTGAAGCAGTGAGCTCTGCGTGCCTCTCGAGGTGTCAGAGGCATGTGAGGCATTCCGTCGAAAGGAGTCGGGGGACTAGGGCTTTCTCTAGGGACTCCACAGGTGGTGCAGACATCCCTTCAGCTTGTGAGATGAAAGACTAGACTGTATTCAAGCCACTGCAAGGAAAGCCGGCCTCCTTTCGAGTCAGGGCTTCTCGGTGTATATGCCCATTGAGGCAGCAATCTCAGGGTCCCTCCCTCATACCTATTGCTGAGAGAAGCCTCCTCTTGAGGGGCTTGTGGAAAGGTGGCCTACGTCTTGAGTCTAAGCCAGGGAATCAGCTCTCATCTCGAGGCAATTTGGGGTACACGGAGCAGTCCTCGAGTTGCTCTGCTGAACTTGGTACTCCTCTAGACTTGGCCCGTTGTTCTCGGGGAACCTCTGGAGTTGCCTAAAGGGAGTCAAGCCTCAGGTCGTGTTTGATGGGGAACGGGGGATGGCTCTGGAGTCAATGCAGGGGAAGCGGGCCTCATCTCGAGTTGATTTGGGGCCCATGGAGCTCCTTCGCGATGCTGGTGTGACCTCAGGGTCCCTCTCTACTTTGTGACAGTGTTTTTGCGGACTGTCTCGACATCCATCAAGCAAGTCGAGGCTCCTGACATGTTTCAGGGGGCTCACGGAATTGCTCTGCATGCAGTGCAGGGGAATCGGGCCTCATCTCGCTTGGAGGGGGAAGTCTCATGGTTCTTCTCGAGTTGCGGCGGGGACCTGGGGTACATTCTCGACTTACGGCGGGGATGGCCCTTCAACCCTCGTGTTTGTTCAACGAAGTCAGGACTCCTGTCGAGTTACGAGGGACACCTCAGGAGTCTCTTCGAGGCTTGGCAGGGCAAAAGGAACGCTTCTCGAGGTGAGTCGGGAGACCCAGGGTCCCTTTCCAGTAGCCACAGGGATACTGGGATTCCTGTCAATGTTCAAGAGGAGTCAGGCTCCGTCAAATTTTGAAGCAGTGAGCTCTGCGTGCCTCTCGAGGTGTCAGAGGCATGTGAGGCATTCCGTCGAAAGGAGTCGGGGACCTAGGGCTTTCTCTAGGGACTCCACAGGTGGTGCAGACATCCCTTCAGCTTGTGAGATGAAAGACTAGACTGTATTCAAGCCACTGCAAGGAAAGCCGGCCTCCTTTCGAGTCAGGGCTTCTCGGTGTATATGCCCATTGAGGCAGCAATCTCAGGGTCCCTCCCTCATACCTATTGCTGAGAGAAGCCTCCTCTTGAGGGGCTTGTGGAAAGGTGGCCTACGTCTTGAGTCTAAGCCAGGGAATCAGCTCTCATCTCGAGGCAATTTGGGGTACACGGAGCAGTCCTCGAGTTGCTCTGCTGAACTTGGTACTCCTCTAGACTTGGCCCGTTGTTCTCGGGGAACCTCTGGAGTTGCCTAAAGGGAGTCAAGCCTCAGGTCGTGTTTGATGGGGAACGGGGGATGGCTCTGGAGTCAATGCAGGGGAAGCGGGCCTCATCTCGAGTTGATTTGGGGCCCATGGAGCTCCTTCGCGATGCTGGTGTGACCTCAGGGTCCCTCTCTACTTGTGACAGTGTTTTTGCGGACTGTCTCGACATCCATCAAGCAAGTCGAGGCTCCTGACATGTTTCAGGGGGCTCACGGAATTGCTCTGCATGCAGTGCAGGGGAATCGGGCCTCATCTCGCTTGGAGGGGGAAGTCTCATGGTTTTTCTCGAGTTGCGGCGGGGACCTGGGGTACATTCTCGACTTACGGCGGGGATGGCCCTTCAACCCTCGTGTTGGTTCAACGAAGTCAGGACTCCTGTCGAGTTACGAGGGACACCTCAGGAGTCTCTTCGAGGCTTGGCAGGGCAAAAGGAAACGCTTCTCGAGGTGAGTCGGGAGACCCAGGGTCCCTTTCCAGTAGCCACAGGGATACTGGGATTCCTGTCAATGTTCAAGAGGAGTCAGGCTCCGTCAAATTTTGAAGCAGTGAGCTCTGCGTGCCTCTCGAGGTGTCAGAGGCATGTGAGGCATTCCGTCGAAAGGAGTCGGGGACCTAGGGCTTTCTCTAGGGACTCCACAGGTGGTGCAGACATCCCTTCACCTTGTGAGATGAAAGACTAGACTGTATTCAAGCCACTGCAAGGAAAGCCGGCCTCCTTTCGAGTCAGGGCTTCTCGGTGTATATGCCCATTGAGGCAGCAATCTCAGGGTCCCTCCCTCATACCTATTGCTGAGAGAAAGCCTCCTCTTGAGGGGCTTGTGGAAAGGTGGCCTACGTCTTGAGTCTAAGCCAGGGAATCAGCTCTCATCTCGAGGCAATTTGGGGTACACGGAGCAGTCCTCGAGTTGCTCTGCTGAACTTGGTACTCCTCTAGACTTGGCCCGTTGTTCTCGGGGAACCTCTGGAGTTGCCCTAAAGGGAGTCAAGCCTCAGGTCGTGTTTGATGGGGAACGGGGGATGGCTCTGGAGTCAATGCAGGGGAAGCGGGCCCTCATCTCGAGTTGATTTGGGGCCCATGGAGCTCCTTCGCGATGCTGGTGTGACCTCAGGGTCCCTCTCTACTTGTGACAGTGTTTTTCGCGGACTGTCTCGACATCCATCAAGCAAGTCGAGGCTCCTGACATGTTTCAGGGGGCTCACGGAATTGCTCTGCATGCAGTGCAGTGGGGGAATCGGGCCTCATCTCGCTTGGAGGGGGAAGTCTCATGGTTTTTTCTCGAGTTGCGGCGGGGACCTGGGGTACATTCTCGACTTACGGCGGGGATGGCCCTTCAACCCTCGTGTTTGGTTCAACGAAGTCAGGACTCCTGTCGAGTTACGAGGGACACCTCAGGAGTCTCTTCGAGGCTTGGCAGGGCAAAAGGAACGCTTCTCGAGGTGAGTCGGGAGACCCAGGGTCCCTTTCCAGTAGCCACACAGGGATACTGGGATTCCTGTCAATGTTCAAGAGGAGTCAGGCTCCGTCAAATTTTGAAGCAGTGAGCTTGCGTGCCTCTCGAGGTGTCAGAGGCATGTGAGGCATTCCGTCGAAAGGAGTCGGGGACCTAGGGCTTTCTCTAGGGACTCCACAGGTGGTGCAGACATCCCTTCACCTTGTGAGATGAAAGACTAGACTGTATTCAAGCCACTGCAAGGAAAGCCGGCCTCCTTTCGAGTCAGGGCTTCTCGGTGTATATGCCCATTGAGGCAGCAATCTCAGGGTCCCTCCCTCATACCTATTGCTGAGAGAAGCCTCCTCTTGAGGGGCTTGTGGAAAGGTGGCCTACGTCTTGAGTCTAAGCCAGGGAATCAGCTCTCATCTCGAGGCAATTTGGGGTACACGGAGCAGTCCTCGAGTTGCTCTGCTGAACTTGGTACTCCTCTAGACTTGGCCCGTTGTTCTCGGGGAACCTCTGGAGTTGCCTAAAGGGAGTCAAGCCTCAGGTCGTGTTTGATGGGGAACGGGGGATGGCTCTGGAGTCAATGCAGGGGAAGCGGGGCCTCATCTCGAGTTGATTTGGGGCCCATGGAGCTCCTTCGCGATGCTGGTGTGACCTCAGGGTCCCTCTCTACTTGTGACAGTGTTTTTGCGGACTGTCTCGACATCCATCAAGCAAGTCGAGGCTCCTGACATGTTTCAGGGGGCTCACGGAATTGCTCTGCATGCAGTGCAGGGGAATCGGGCCTCATCTCGCTTGGAGGGGGAAGTCTCATGGTTTTTCTCGAGTTGCGGCGGGGACCTGGGGTACATTCTCGACTTACGGCGGGGGATGGCCCTTCAACCCTCGTGTTTGTTCAACGAAGTCAGGACTCCTGTCGAGTTACGAGGGACACCTCAGGAGTCTCTTCGAGGCTTGGCAGGGCAAAAGGGAACGCTTCTCGAGGTGAGTCGGGAGACCCAGGGTCCCTTTCCAGTAGCCACAGGGATACTGGGATTCCTGTCAATGTTCAAGAGGAGTCAGGCTCCGTCAAATTTTGAAGCAGTGAGCTCTGCGTGCCTCTCGAGGTGTCAGAGGCATGTGAGGCATTCCGTCGAAAGGAGTCGGGGACCTAGGGCTTTCTCTAGGGACTCCACAGGTGGTGCAGACATCCCTTCACCTTGTGAGATGAAAGACTAGACTGTATTCAAGCCACTGCAAGGAAAGCCCGGCCTCCTTTCGAGTCAGGGCTTCTCGGTGTATATGCCCATTGAGGCAGCAATCTCAGGGTCCCTCCCTCATACCTATTGCTGAGAGAAGCCTCCTCTTGAGGGGCTTGTGGAAAGGTGGCCTACGTCTTGAGTCTAAGCCAGGGAATCAGCTCTCATCTCGAGGCAATTTGGGGTACACGGAGCAGTCCTCGAGTTGCTCTGCTGAACTTGGTACTCCTCTAGACTTGGCCCGTTGTTCTCGGGGAACCTCTGGAGTTGCCTAAAGGGAGTCAAGCTCAGGTCGTGTTTGATGGGGAACGGGGGATGGCTCTGGAGTCAATGCAGGGGAAGCGGGCCTCATCTCGAGTTGATTTGGGGCCCATGGAGCTCCTTCGCGATGCTGGTGTGACCTCAGGGTCCCTCTCTACTTGTGACAGTGTTTTTGCGGACTGTCTCGACATCCATCAAGCAAGTCGAGGCTCCTGACATGTTTCAGGGGGCTCACGGAATTGCTCTGCATGCAGTGCAGGGGAATCGGGCCTCATCTCGCTTGGAGGGGGAAGTCTCATGGTTTTTCTCGAGTTGCGGCGGGGACCTGGGGTACATTCTCGACTTACGGCGGGGATGGCCCTTCAACCCTCGTGTTTGTTCAACGAAGTCAGGACTCCTGTCGAGTTACGAGGGACACCTCAGGAGTCTCTTCGAGGCTTGGCAGGGCAAAAGGGACGCTTCTCGAGGTGAGTCGGGAGACCCAGGGTCCCTTTCCAGTAGCCACAGGGATACTGGGATTCCTGTCAATGTTCAAGAGGAGTCAGGCTCCGTCAAATTTTGAAGCAGTGAGCTCTGCGTGCCTCTCGAGGTGTCAGAGGCATGTGAGGCATTCCGTCGAAAGGAGTCGGGGACCTAGGGCTTTCTCTAGGGACTCCACAGGTGGTGCAGACATCCCTTCAACTTGTGAGATGAAAGACTAGACTGTATTCAAGCCACTGCAAGGAAAGCCGGCCTCCTTTCGAGTCAGGGCTTCTCGGTGTATATGCCCATTGAGGCAGCAATCTCAGGGTCCCTCCCTCATACCTATTGCTGAGAGAAGCCTCCTCTTGAGGGGCTTGTGGAAAGGTGGCCTACGTCTTGAGTCTAAGCCAGGGAATCAGCTCTCATCTCGAGGCAATTTGGGGTACACGGAGCAGTCCTCGAGTTGCTCTGCTGAACTTGGTACTCCTCTAGACTTGGCCCGTTGTTCTCGGGGAACCTCTGGAGTTGCCTAAAGGGAGTCAAGCCTCAGGTCGTGTTTGATGGGGAGGAACGGGGGATGGCTCTGGAGTCAATGCAGGGAAGCGGGCCTCATCTCGAGTTGATTTGGGGCCCATGGAGCTCCTTCGCGATGCTGGTGTGACCTCAGGGTCCCTCTCTACTTGTGACAGTGTTTTTGCGGACTGTCTCGACATCCATCAAGCAAGTCGAGGCTCCTGACATGTTTCAGGGGGCTCACGGAATTGCTCTGCATGCAGTGCAGGGGAATCGGGCCTCATCTCGCTTGGAGGGGGAAGTCTCATGGTTTTTCTCGAGTTGCGGCGGGGACCTGGGCTACATTCTCGACTTACGGCGGGGATGGCCCTTCAACCCTCGTGTTTGTTCAACGAAGTCAGGACTCCTGTCGAGTTACGAGGGACACCTCAGGAGTCTCTTCGAGGCTTGGCAGGGCAAAAGGGACGCTTCTCGAGGTGAGTTGGGAGACCCAGGGTCCCTTTCCAGTAGCCACAGGGATACTGGGATTCCTGTCAATGTTCAAGAGGAGTCAGGCTCCGTCAAATTTTTGAAGCAGTGAGCTCTGCGTGCCTCTCGAGGTGTCAGAGGCATGTGAGGCATTCCGTCGAAAGGAGTCGGGGACCTAGGGCTTTCTCTAGGGACTCCACAGGTGGTGCAGACATCCCTTCACCTTGTGAGATGAAAGACTAGACTGTATTCAAGCCACTGCAAGGAAACCCGGCCTCCTTTCGAGTCAGGGCCTTCTCGGTGTATATGCCCATTGAGGCAGCAATCTCAGGGTCCCTCCCTCATACCTATTGCTGAGAGAAGCCTCCTCTTGAGGGGCTTGTGGAAAGGTGGCCTACGTCTTGAGTCTAAGCCAGGGAATCAGCTCTCATCTCGAGGCAATTGGGGGTACACGGAGCAGTCCTCGAGTTGCTCTGCTGAACTTGGTTACTCCTCTAGACTTGGGCCCGTTGTTCTCGGGGAACCTCTGGAGTTGCCTAAAAGGGAGTCAAGCCTCAGGTCGTGTTTGATGGGGAAAAAAACGGGGGATGGCTCTGGAGTCAATGCAGGGGGAAGCGGGCCCATTCATCTCGAGTTGATTTGGGGCCCATGGAGCTCCTTCGCGATGCTGGTGTGACCTCAGGGATCCCTCTCTACTTGTGACAGTGTTTTTGCGGACTGTCTCGACATCCATCAAGCAAGTCGAGGCTCCTGACATGTTTCAGGGGGCTCACGGAATTGCTCTGCATGCAGTGCAGGGGAATCGGGCCTCATCTCGCTTGGAGGGGAAGTCTCATGGTTTTTCTCGAGTTGCGGCGGGGACCTGGGGTACATTCTCGACTTACGGCGGGGGGATGGCCCTTCAACCCTCGTGTTTGTTCAACGAAGTCAGGACTCCTGTCGAGTTACGAGGGACACCTCAGGAGTCTCTTCGAGGCTTGGCAGGGCAAAAGGAACGCTTCTCGAGGTGAGTCGGGAGACCCAGGGTCCCTTTCCAGTAGCCACAGGGATACTGGGATTCCTGTCAATGTTCAAGAGGAGTCAGGCTCCGTCAAATTTTGAAGCAGTGAGCTCTGCGTGCCTCTCGAGGTGTCAGAGGCATGTGAGGCATTCCGTCGAAAGGAGTCGGGGACCTAGGGCTTTTCTCTAGGGACTCCACAGGTGGTGCAGACATCCCTTCACCTTGTGAGATGAAAGACTAGACTGTATTCAAGCCACTGCAAGGAAACCGGCCTCCTTTCGAGTCAGGGCTTCTCGGTGTATATGCCCATTGAGGCAGCAATCTCAGGGTCCCTCCCTCATACCTATTGCTGAGAGAAGCCTCCTCTTGAGGGGCTTGTGGAAAGTTGGCCTACGTCTTGAGTCTAAGCCAGGGAATCAGCTCTCATCTCGAGGCAATTTGGGGTACTCGGAGCAGTCCTCGAGTTGCTCTGCTGAACTTGGTATTCCTCTAGACTTGGCCCAGTTGTTCTCGGGCGGAACCTCTGGACGTTGCCTAAAGGGAGTCAAGCCTAGGTCGTGTTTGATGGGTAACGGGGATGGCTCTGGAGTCAATGCAGGGGAGCGGGCCTCATTTTTTTTTTCTCGAGTTGATTTGGGGCCATGGAGCTCCTTCGCGATGCTGGTGTGACCTCAGGGTCCCGCTGTACTTGAGGGGGGGGGATTTTTTTTTTTTTTAGTTGTTTTTTGACAAGACTGTCTCGACATCCATCAAAGCAAGTCGAGGCTCCTGACATGTTTTCAGAGGGCTCAAGGAATTTGCCTCTGCAGGCAGTGCAGTGAAATTGGGCCTCACCTTTGCTTGGAGGGAAGTTCATGGTTTTTCTCGAGTTGCGGCGGGGACCTGGGTACATTCTCGACTTACGGCGGGGATGGGCCCTCTCAAACCCTCGTGTTTGTTCAACGAAGTCAGGACTTCCTGTCGAGTTACGAGGGACACCTCAAGAGTCTCTTCGAGAGCTTGGCTGAGGGAAAAGGGAGCTTCTCGAGGTGAGTACGCGAGACCCAGGGTCCCCTTTCCAGTAGCACAGGATACTGGGGATTCCTGTCAATGTTCTAAGGAGGAATCAGGTCCGTAAAATTTTGATGCAGTGAAGTTCTTCGTGCCTCTCGTGGTTGTCAGAGGCATGTTGATAGCATTACAGTACTCCTGAAAGGAGTCGGGGGACCGTGAGGGGCTCTTCTCTATTGGAAATCTCAACAGCGTAGGTGAAGAACATTATCCTTACTGCTTTGACGCGTTGATGTTATGAATACGACTGTATTTAATGGCATCTGCATGGATAGCCGGCAGCCCGTGAGTCCCAAGTATGGGATTCATCGGGGTTTTTGACCAGTTTTGACGAGACGGCCAAAGAATTCTAAGGGTCATTAACACGAAGTCCTTTGCTGGAGAGAGACAGCCTCCCTATGAGGGGGCTCTCTACTCCTTGTGACAACGGTCTGGCCTTCCGAGGATTGTGTCTATAGCCAGGGATTCAGATCTCATTCTCGTGGGCCAGAATATGGGGTTTAAAGGTGCTTGTACTAGAGGATGACGTACTCTGCTGTCTTGGTCTGACGATCGACTTGGCCCGTTGTCGTTACTAGCGGGCAACCTTGGTATCGCTACCATGTTTGCCTCCTTAAAGGGAGTCAAGCCTCAGGTCGTGTTTGATGGGGAACGGGGGATGGCTCTGGAGTCAATGCAGGGGAAGCGGGCCTCATCTCGAGTTGATTTGGGGCCCATGGAGCTCCTTCGCGATGCTGGGTGTGACCTCAGGGTCCCTCTCTACTTGTGACAGTGTTTTTGCGGACTGTCTCGACATCCATCAAGCAAGTCGAGGCTCCTGACATGTTTCAGGGGGCTCACGGAATTGCTCTGCATGCAGTGCAGGGGAATCGGGCCTCATCTCGCTTGGAGGGGGAAGTCTCATGGTTTTTCTCGAGTTGCGGCGGGGGACCTGGGGTACATTCTCGACTTACGGCGGGGATGGCCCTTCAACCCTCGTGTTTGTTCAACGAAGTCAGGACTCCTGTCGAGTTACGAGGGACACCTCAGGAGTCTCTTCGAGGCTTGGCAGGGCAAAAGGAACGCTTCTCGAGGTGAGTCGGGAGACCCAGGGTCCCTTTCCAGTAGCCACAGGGATACTGGGATTCCTGTCAATGTTCAAGAGGAGTCAGGCTCCGTCAAATTTTGAAGCAGTGAGCTCTGCGTGCCTCTCGAGGTGTCAGAGGCATGTGAGGCATTCCGTCGAAAGGAGTCGGGGACCTAGGGCTTTCTCTAGGGACTCCACAGGTGGTGCAGACATCCCTTCACCTTGTGAGATGAAAGACTAGACTGTATTCAAGCCACTGCAAGGAAAGCCGGCCTCCTTTCGAGTCAGGGCTTCTCGGTGTATATGCCCATTGAGGCAGCAATCTCAGGGTCCCTCCCTCATACCTATTGCTGAGAGAAGCCTCCTCTTGAGGGGCTTGTGGAAAGGTGGCCTACGTCTTGAGTCTAAGCCAGGGAATCAGCTCTCATCTCGAGGCAATTTGGGGTACACGGAGCAGTCCTCGAGTTGCTCTGCTGAACTTGGTACTCCTCTAGACTTGGCCCGTTGTTCTCGGGGAACCTCTGGAGTTGCCTAAAGGGAGTCAAGCCTCAGGTCGTGTTTGATGGGGAACGGGGGATGGCTCTCTGGAGTCAATGCAGGGGAAGCGGGCCTCATCTCGAGTTGATTTGGGGCCCATGGAGCTCCTTCGCGATGCTGGTGTGACCTCAGGGTCCCTCTCTACTTGTGACAGTGTTTTTGCGGACTGTCTCGACATCCATCAAGCAAGTCGAGGCTCCTGACATGTTTCAGGGGGCTCACGGAATTGCTCTGCATGCAGTGCAGGGGAATCGGGCCTCATCTCGCTTGGAGGGGGAAGTCTCATGGTTTTTCTCGAGTTGCGGCGGGGACCTGGGGTACATTCTCGACTTACGGCGGGGATGGCCCTTCAACCCTCGTGTTGTTTCAACGAAGTCAGGACTCCTGTCGAGTTACGAGGGACACCTCAGGAGTCTCTTCGAGGCTTGGCAGGGCAAAAGGGACGCTTCTCGAGGTGAGTCGGGAGACCCAGGGTCCCTTTCCAGTAGCCACAGGGATACTGGGATTCCTGTCAATGTTCAAGAGGAGTCAGGCTCCGTCAAATTTTGAAGCAGTGAGCTCTGCGT
The DNA here is from genome assembly GCA_020976825.1 of Odocoileus hemionus. Classification (NCBI taxonomy): domain Eukaryota; kingdom Metazoa; phylum Chordata; class Mammalia; order Artiodactyla; family Cervidae; genus Odocoileus; species Odocoileus hemionus. Next base: position 69,639 of record JAJLRB010001817.1, read on the forward strand.
GCCTCTCGAGGTGTCAGAGGCATGTGAGGCATTCCGTCGAAAGGAGTCGGGGACCTAGGGCTTTCTCTAGGGACTCCACAGGTGGTGCAGACATCCCTTCACTTGTGAGATGAAAGACTAGACTGTATTCAAGCCACTGCAAGGAAAGCCGGCCTCCTTTCGAGTCAGGGCTTCTCGGTGTATATGCCCATTGAGGCAGCAATCTCAGGGTCCCTCCCTCATACCTATTGCTGAGAGAAGCCTCTTTGAGGGGCTTGTGGAAAGGTGGCCTACGTCTTGAGTCTAAGCCAGGGAATCAGCTCTCATCTCGAGGCAATTTGGGGTACACGGAGCAGTCCTCGAGTTGCTCTGCTGAACTTGGTACTCCTCTAGACTTGGCCCGTGTTCTCGGGGAACCTCTGGAGTTGCCTAAAGGGAGTCAAGCCTCAGGTCGTGTTTGATGGGGAACGGGGGATGGCTCTGGAGTCAATGCAGGGGAAGCGGGCCTCATCTCGAGTTGATTTGGGGCCCATGGAGCTCCTTCGCGATGCTGGTGTGACCTCAGGGTCCCTCTCTACTTGTGACAGTGTTTTTGCGGACTGTCTCGACATCCATCAAGCAAGTCGAGGCTCCTGACATGTTTCAGGGGGCTCACGGAATTGCTCTGCATGCAGTGCAGGGGAATCGGGCCTCATCTCGCTTGGAGGGGGAAGTCTCATGGTTTTTTCTCGAGTTGCGGCGGGGACCTGGGGTACATTCTCGACTTACGGGGGGGATGGCCCTTCAACCCTCGTGTTGTTCAACGAAGTCAGGACTCCTGTCGAGTTACGAGGGACACCTCAGGAGTCTCTTCGAGGCTTGGCAGGGCAAAAGGAACGCTTCTCGAGGTGAGTCGGGAGACCCAGGGTCCCTTTCCAGTAGCCACAGGGATACTGGGATTCCTGTCAATGTTCAAGAGGAGTCAGGCTCCGTCAAATTTTGAAGCAGTGAGCTCTGCGTGCCTCTCGAGGTGTCAGAGGCATGTGAGGCATTCCGTCGAAAGGAGTCGGGGACCTAGGGCTTTCTCTAGGGACTCCACAGGTGGTGCAGACATCCCTTCAGCTTGTGAGATGAAAGACTAGACTGTATTCAAGCCACTGCAAGGAAAGCCGGCCTCCTTTCGAGTCAGGGCTTCTCGGTGTATATGCCCATTGAGGCAGCAATCTCAGGGTCCCTCCCTCATACCTATTGCTGAGAGAAGCCTCCTCTTGAGGGGCTTGTGGAAAGGTGGCCTACGTCTTGAGTCTAAGCCAGGGAATCAGCTCTCATCTCGAGGCAATTTGGGGTACACGGAGCAGTCCTCGAGTTGCTCTGCTGAACTTGGTACTCCTCTAGACTTGGCCCGTTGTTCTCGGGGAACCTCTGGAGTTGCCTAAAGGGAGTCAAGCCTCAGGTCGTGTTTGATGGGGAACGGGGGATGGCTCTGGAGTCAATGCAGGGGAAGCGGGCCTCATCTCGAGTTGATTTTGGGGGCCAATGGATCACTTCTCGCGTTGCTGGGTCGTGGGGGACCTCCGGGGTTTACCCTCTCTTACTTGTGACACCCAAGTTGTTTTTGCGGACTGTTTTCTCGGGGACATTTCCATCAAAAGCAATGGGGTCAGGAGGCTTCTGGGGACAAAGGCGATTCAGGGGGTCACGGGGAAAAATTGCTCTGACTGGGACACAGCAAGTTGCAGGTGGGAAATCTGGGGGCGCATCAGTTCTCGCTTGGGGGGGGGAAAGTCTCATTTGGTCGTTTCTGGGAGTTTGCGAGCGTGGCGTGAATCTGGGGAGCGGTTATCATGTCTCGGGGACTAACGGGCGGGGAGGGCCTTTCAACCTCTCTGTAGGTTCAACGAAGAGTGGATCTGTCGTTACGAGGGTCACCCTCAGGGGTCTCTTCGAGGTTTGGCTAGGGCAAATGGATACGCTTCTCGAGGTGAGTTGGGGACCAGGGCCCCTTTCCAGTAGCCACAGGGATACTGGGATTCTTCAATGTTAAGGGAGTACAGGCTCTCAGTAACATATTTGAAGCAGTGAGCTCTGCGTGCCTCTCGAGGTGTCAGAGGCATGTGAGGCATTCCGTCGAAAGGAGTCGGGGACCTAGGGCTTTCTCTAGGGACTCCACAGGTGGTGCAGACATCCCTTCACCTTGTGAGATGAAAGACTAGACTGTATTCAAGCCACTGCAAGGAAAGCCGGCCTCCTTTCGAGTCAGGGCTTCTCGGTGTATATGCCCATTGAGGCAGCAATCTCAGGGTCCCTCCCTCATACCTATTGCTGAGAGAAGCCTCCTCTTGAGGGGCTTGTGGAAAGGTGGCCTACGTCTTGAGTCTAAGCCAGGGAATCAGCTCTCATCTCGAGGCAATTTGGGGTACACGGAGCAGTCCTCGAGTTGCTCTGCTGAACTTGGTACTCCTCTAGACTTGGCCCGTTGTTCTCGGGGAACCTCTGGAGTTGCCTAAAGGGAGTCAAGCCTCAGGTCGTGTTTGATGGGGAACGGGGGATGGCTCTGGAGTCAATGCAGGGGAAGCGGGCCTCATCTCGAGTTGATTTGGGGCCCATGGAGCTCCTTCGCGATGCTGGTGTGACCTCAGGGTCCCTCTCTACTTGTGACAGTGTTTTTGCGGACTGTCTCGACATCCATCAAGCAAGTCGAGGCTCCTGACATGTTTCAGGGGGCTCACGGAATTGCTCTGCATGCAGTGCAGGGGAATCGGGCCTCATCTCGCTTGGAGGGGGAAGTCTCATGGTTTTTCTCGAGTTGCGGCGGGGACCTGGGGTACATTCTCGACTTACGGCGGGGATGGCCCTTCAACCCTCGTGTTTGTTCAACGAAGTCAGGACTCCTGTCGAGTTACGAGGGACACCTCAGGAGTCTCTTCGAGGCTTGGCAGGGCAAAAGGAACGCTTCTCGAGGTGAGTCGGGAGACCCAGGGTCCCTTTCCAGTAGCCACAGGGATACTGGGATTCCTGTCAATGTTCAAGAGGAGTCAGGCTCCGTCAAATTTTGAAGCAGTGAGCTCTGCGTGCCTCTCGAGGTGTCAGAGGCATGTGAGGCATTCCGTCGAAAGGAGTCGGGGACCTAGGGCTTTCTCTAGGGACTCCACAGGTGGTGCAGACATCCCTTCACCTTGTGAGATGAAAGACTAGACTGTATTCAAGCCACTGCAAGGAAAGCCGGCCTCCTTTCGAGTCAGGGCTTCTCGGTGTATATGCCCATTGAGGCAGCAATCTCAGGGTCCCTCCCTCATACCTATTGCTGAGAGAAGCCTCCTCTTGAGGGGCTTGTGGAAAGGTGGCCTACGTCTTGAGTCTAAGCCAGGGAATCAGCTCTCATCTCGAGGCAATTTGGGGTACACGGAGCAGTCCTCGAGTTGCTCTGCTGAACTTGGTACTCCTCTAGACTTGGCCCGTTGTTCTCGGGGAACCTCTGGAGTTGCCTAAAGGGAGTCAAGCCTCAGGTCGTGTTTGATGGGGAACGGGGGATGGCTCTGGAGTCAATGCAGGGGAAGCGGGCCTCATCTCGAGTTGATTTGGGGCCCATGGAGCTCCTTCGCGATGCTGGTGTGACCTCAGGGTCCCTCTCTACTTGTGACAGTGTTTTTGCGGACTGTCTCGACATCCATCAAGCAAGTCGAGGCTCCTGACATGTTTCAGGGGGCTCACGGAATTGCTCTGCATGCAGTGCAGGGGAATCGGGCCTCATCTCGCTTGGAGGGGGAAGTCTCATGGTTTTTCTCGAGTTGCGGCGGGGACCTGGGGTACATTCTCGACTTACGGCGGGGATGGCCCTTCAACCCTCGTGTTTGTTCAACGAAGTCAGGACTCCTGTCGAGTTACGAGGGACACCTCAGGAGTCTCTTCGAGGCTTGGCAGGGCAAAAGGGACGCTTCTCGAGGTGAGTCGGGAGACCCAGGGTCCCTTTCCAGTAGCCACAGGGATACTGGGATTCCTGTCAATGTCAAGAGGAGTCAGGCTCCGTCAAATTTTGAAGCAGTGAGCTCTGCGTGCCTCTCGAGGTGTCAGAGGCATGTGAGGCATTCCGTCGAAAGGAGTCGGGGACCTAGGGCTTTCTCTAGGGACTCCACAGGTGGTGCAGACATCCCTTCACTTGTGAGATGAAAGACTAGACTGTATTCAAGCCACTGCAAGGAAAGCCGGCCTCCTTTCGAGTCAGGGCTTCTCGGTGTATATGCCCATTGAGGCAGCAATCTCAGGGTCCCTCCCTCATACCTATTGCTGAGAGAAGCCTCCTCTTGAGGGGCTTGTGGAAAGGTGGCCTACGTCTTGAGTCTAAGCCAGGGAATCAGCTCTCATCTCGAGGCAATTTGGGGTACACGGAGCAGTCCTCGAGTTGCTCTGCTGAACTTGGTACTCCTCTAGACTTGGCCCGTTGTTCTCGGGGAACCTCTGGAGTTGCCTAAAGGGAGTCAAGCCTCAGGTCGTGTTTGATGGGGAAACGGGGGATGGCTCTGGAGTCAATGCAGGGGAAGCGGGCCTCATCTCGAGTTGATTTGGGGCCCATGGAGCTCCTTCGCGATTTGGTGTGACTAGGGTCCTCTTTTGGGACAGTGTTTTTGGGTAGTTGTCCATTATCAAGCAAGTCGGCGGTCTTGACATGTTTTAGGGGGCTCACGGAATTGCCTCTGCATCGAGAGCAGGGGAAGGGCCTCATTGCTTGGAGGGGGATAGTTCTCTTGGTTTTTCTCGGTTGTGGCGCGGGATTGGTTACACTTCTCGCCTTGGCGGGGAAGGCTTCAACCTGTGTTGGTTAACGAAGATCAGGCTTCTTGTGCGATACGAGGGGACACCTCTGGAGTTTCTTCGAGCTTGTCCGGGCAAAAGAGGGACACGCTTCTCGCGGTGTTGCTCGGGAGACCCAGGGTCCCTGTACCAGTAGCCACCAGGGAAACTGGGGCATTCTGTCAATGTTTCAAGAGGAGCAGGCTCCGTCAAAATTTTGAAGCAGTGAGCTCTGCGTGCCTCTCGAGGTGTCCTAGAGGCATGTGAGGCATTCCGTCGAAAGTATTGCTGAGAGAAGCCTCCTCTTGAGGGGCTTGTGGAAAGGTGGCCTACGTCTTGAGTCTAAGCCAGGGAATCAGCTCTCTATCTCGAGGCAATTTGGGGTACACGGAGCAGTCCTCGAGTTGCTCTGCTGAACTTGGTACTCCTCTAGACTTGGCCCGTTGTTCTCGGGGAACCTCTGGAGTTGCCTAAAGGGAGTCAAGCCTCAGGTCGTGTTTGATGGGGAACGGGGGATGGCTCTGGAGTCAATGCAGGGGAAGCGGGCCTCATCTCGAGTTGATTTGGGGCCCATGGAGCTCCTTCGCGATGCTGGTGTGACAAGTCAGGACTCCTGTCGAGTTACGAGGGACACCTCAGGAGTCTCTTCGAGGCTTGGCAGGGCAAAAGGGACGCTTCTCGAGGTGAGTCGGGAGACCCAGGGTCCCTTTCCAGTAGCCACAGGGATACTGGGATTCCTGTCAATGTTCAAGAGGAGTCAGGCTCCGTCAAATTTTGAAGCAGTGAGCTCTGCGTGCCTCTCGAGGTGTCAGAGGCATGTGAGGCATTCCGTCGAAAGGAGTCGGGGACCTAGGGCTTTCTCTAGGGACTCCACAGGTGGTGCAGACATCCCTTCACCTTGTGAGATGAAAGACTAGACTGTATTCAAGCCACTGCAAGGAAAGCCGGCCTCCTTTCGAGTCAGGGCTTCTCGGTGTATATGCCCATTGAGGCAGCAATCTCAGGGTCCCTCCCTCATACCTATTGCTGAGAGAAGCCTCCTCTTGAGGGGCTTGTGGAAAGGTGGCCTACGTCTTGAGTCTAAGCCAGGGAATCAGCTCTCATCTCGAGGCAATTTGGGGTACACGGAGCAGTCCTCGAGTTGCTCTGCTGAACTTGGTACTCCTCTAGACTTGGCCCGTTGTTCTCGGGGAACCTCTGGAGTTGCCTAAAGGGAGTCAAGCCTCAGGTCGTGTTTGATGGGGAACGGGGGATGGCTCTGGAGTCAATGCAGGGGAAGCGGGCCTCATCTCGAGTTGATTTGGGGCCCATGGAGCTCCTTCGCGATGCTGGTGTGACCTCAGGGTCCCTCTCTCTACTTGTGACAGTGTTTTTGCGGACTGTCTCGACATCCATCAAGCAAGTCGAGGCTCCTGACATGTTTCAGGGGGCTCACGGAATTGCTCTGCATGCAGTGCAGGGGAATCGGGCCTCATCTCGCTTGGAGGGGGAAGTCTCATGGTTTTTCTCGAGTTGCGGCGGGGACCTGGGGTACATTCTCGACTTACGGCGGGGATGGCCCTTCAACCCTCGTGTTTGTTCAACGAAGTCAGGACTCCTGTCGAGTTACGAGGGACACCTCAGGAGTCTCTTCGAGGCTTGGCAGGGCAAAAGGGACGCTTCTCGAGGTGAGTCGGGAGACCCAGGGTCCCTTTCCAGTAGCCACAGGGATACTGGGATTCCTGTCAATGTTCAAGAGGAGTCAGGCTCCGTCAAATTTTGAAGCAGTGAGCTCTGCGTGCCTCTCGAGGTGTCAGAGGCATGTGAGGCATTCCGTCGAAAGGAGTCGGGGACCTAGGGCTTTCTCTAGGGACTCCACAGGTGGTGCAGACATCCCTTCACCTTGTGAGATGAAAGACTAGACTGTATTCAAGCCACTGCAAGGAAAGCCGGCCTCCTTTCGAGTCAGGGCTTCTCGGTGTATATGCCCATTGAGGCAGCAATCTCAGGGTCCCTCCCTCATACCTATTGCTGAGAGAAGCCTCCTCTTGAGGGGCTTGTGGAAAGGTGGCCTACGTCTTGAGTCTAAGCCAGGGAATCAGCTCTCATCTCGAGGCAATTTGGGGTACACGGAGCAGTCCTCGAGTTGCTCTGCTGAACTTGGTACTCCTCTAGACTTGGCCCGTTGTTCTCGGGGAACCTCTGGAGTTGCCTAAAGGGAGTCAAGCCTCAGGTCGTGTTTGATGGGGAACGGGGGATGGCTCTGGAGTCAATGCAGGGGAAGCGGGCCTCATCTCGAGTTGATTTGGGGCCCATGGAGCTCCTTCGCGATGCTGGTGTGACCTCAGGGTCCCTCTCTACTTGTGACAGTGTTTTTGCGGACTGTCTCGACATCCATCAAGCAAGTCGAGGCTCCTGACATGTTTCAGGGGGCTCACGGAATTGCTCTGCATGCAGTGCAGGGGAATCGGGCCTCATCTCGCTTGGAGGGGGAAGTCTCATGGTTTTTCTCGAGTTGCGGCGGGGACCTGGGGTACATTCTCGACTTACGGCGGGGATGGCCCTTCAACCCTCGTGTTTGTTCAACGAAGTCAGGACTCCTGTCGAGTTACGAGGGACACCTCAGGAGTCTCTTCGAGGCTTGGCAGGGCAAAAGGGACGCTTCTCGAGGTGAGTCGGGAGACCCAGGGTCCCTTTCCAGTAGCCACAGGGATACTGGGATTCCTGTCAATGTTCAAGAGGAGTCAGGCTCCGTCAAATTTTGAAGCAGTGAGCTCTGCGTGCCTCTCGAGGTGTCAGAGGCATGTGAGGCATTCCGTCGAAAGGAGTCGGGGACCTAGGGCTTTCTCTAGGGACTCCACAGGTGGTGCAGACATCCCTTCACCTTGTGAGATGAAAGACTAGACTGTATTCAAGCCACTGCAAGGAAAGCCGGCCTCCTTTCGAGTCAGGGCTTCTCGGTGTATATGCCCATTGAGGCAGCAATCTCAGGGTCCCTCCCTCATACCTATTGCTGAGAGAAGCCTCCTCTTGAGGGGCTTGTGGAAAGGTGGCCTACGTCTTGAGTCTAAGCCAGGGAATCAGCTCTCATCTCGAGGCAATTTGGGGTACACGGAGCAGTCCTCGAGTTGCTCTGCTGAACTTGGTACTCCTCTAGACTTGGCCCGTTGTTCTCGGGGAACCTCTGGAGTTGCCTAAAGGGAGTCAAGCCTCAGGTCGTGTTTGATGGGGAACGGGGGATGGCTCTGGAGTCAATGCAGGGGAAGCGGGCCTCATCTCGAGTTGATTTGGGGCCCATGGAGCTCCTTCGCGATGCTGGTGTGACCTCAGGGTCCCTCTCTACTTGTGACAGTGTTTTTGCGGACTGTCTCGACATCCATCAAGCAAGTCGAGGCTCCTGACATGTTTCAGGGGGCTCACGGAATTGCTCTGCATGCAGTGCAGGGGAATCGGGCCTCATCTCGCTTGGAGGGGGAAGTCTCATGGTTTTTCTCGAGTTGCGGCGGGGACCTGGGGTACATTCTCGACTTACGGCGGGGATGGCCCTTCAACCCTCGTGTTTGTTCAACGAAGTCAGGACTCCTGTCGAGTTACGAGGGACACCTCAGGAGTCTCTTCGAGGCTTGGCAGGGCAAAAGGGAACGCTTCTCGAGGTGAGTCGGGAGACCCAGGGTCCCTTTCCAGTAGCCACAGGGATACTGGGATTCCTGTCAATGTTCAAGAGGAGTCAGGCTCCGTCAAATTTTGAAGCAGTGAGCTCTGCGTGCCTCTCGAGGTGTCAGAGGCATGTGAGGCATTCCGTCGAAAGGAGTCGGGGACCTAGGGCTTTCTCTAGGGACTCCACAGGTGGTGCAGACATCCCTTCACCTTGTGAGATGAAAAGACTAGACTGTATTCAAGCCACTGCAAGGAAAGCCGGCCTCCTTTCGAGTCAGGGCTTCTCGGTGTATATGCCCATTGAGGCAGCAATCTCAGGGTCCCTCCCTCATACCTATTGCTGAGAGAAGCCTCCTCTTGAGGGGCTTGTGGAAAGGTGGCCTACGTCTTGAGTCTAAGCCAGGGAATCAGCTCTCATCTCGAGGCAATTTGGGGTACACGGAGCAGTCCTCGAGTTGCTCTGCTGAACTTGGTACTCCTCTAGACTTGGCCCGTTGTTCTCGGGGAACCTCTGGAGTTGCCTAAAGGGAGTCAAGCCTCAGGTCGTGTTTGATGGGGAACGGGGGATGGCTCTGGAGTCAATGCAGGGGAAGCGGGCCTCATCTCGAGTTGATTTGGGGCCCATGGAGCTCCTTCGCGATGCTGGTGTGACCTCAGGGTCCCTCTCTACTTGTGACAGTGTTTTTGCGGACTGTCTCGACATCCATCAAGCAAGTCGAGGCTCCTGACTGTTTCAGGGGGCTCACGGAATTGCTCTGCATGCAGTGCAGGGGAATCGGGCCTCATCTCGCTTGGAGGGGGAAGTCTCATGGTTTTTCTCGAGTTGCGGCGGGGACCTGGGGTACATTCTCGACTTACGGCGGGGATGGCCCTTCAACCCTCGTGTTTGTTCAACGAAGTCAGGACTCCTGTCGAGTTACGAGGGACACCTCAGGAGTCTCTTCGAGGCTTGGCAGGGCAAAAGGAACGCTTCTCGAGGTGAGTCGGGAGACCCAGGGTCCCTTTCCAGTAGCCACAGGGATACTGGGATTCCTGTCAATGTTCAAGAGGAGTCAGGCTCCGTCAAATTTTGAAGCAGTGAGCTCTGCGTGCCTCTCGAGGTGTCAGAGGCATGTGAGGCATTCCGTCGAAAGGAGTCGGGGACCTAGGGCTTTCTCTAGGGACTCCACAGGTGGTGCAGACATCCCTTCACCTTGTGAGATGAAAGACTAGACTGTATTCAAGCCACTGCAAGGAAAGCCGGCCTCCTTTCGAGTCAGGGCTTCTCGGTGTATATGCCCATTGAGGCAGCAATCTCAGGGTCCCTCCCTCATACCTATTGCTGAGAGAAGCCTCCTCTTGAGGGGCTTGTGGAAAGGTGGCCTACGTCTTGAGTCTAAGCCAGGGAATCAGCTCTCATCTCGAGGCAATTTGGGGTACACGGAGCAGTCCTCGAGTTGCTCTGCTGAACTTGGTACTCCTCTAGACTTGGCCCGTTGTTCTCTCGGGGAACCTCTGGAGTTGCCTAAAGGGAGTCAAGCCTCAGGTCGTGTTTGATGGGAACGGGGGATGGCTCTGGAGTCAATGCAGGGGAAGCGGGCCTCATCTCGAGTTGATTTGGGGCCCATGGAGCTCCTTCGCGATGCTGGTGTGACCTCAGGGTCCCTCTCTACTTGTGACAGTGTTTTTGCGGACTGTCTCGACATCCATCAAGCAAGTCGAGGCTCCTGACATGTTTCAGGGGGCTCACGGATTGCTCTGCATGCAGTGCAGGGGAATCGGGCCTCATCTCGCTTGGAGGGGGAAGTCTCATGGTTTTTCTCGAGTTGCGGCGGGGACCTGGGGTACATTCTCGACTTACGGCGGGGATGGCCCTTCAACCCTCGTGTTGGTTCAACGAAGTCAGGACTCCTGTCGAGTTACGAGGGACACCTCAGGAGTCTCTTCGAGGCTTGGCAGGGCAAAAGGGACGCTTCTCGAGGTGAGTCGGGAGACCCAGGGTCCCTTTCCAGTAGCCACAGGGATACTGGGATTCCTGTCAATGTTCAAGAGGAGTCAGGCTCCGTCAAATTTTGAAGCAGTGAGCTCTGCGTGCCTCTCGAGGTGTCAGAGGCTTGTGAGGCATTCCGTCGAAAGGAGTCGGGGACCTAGGGCTTTCTCTAGGGGCTCCACAGGTGGTGCAGACATCCCTTCACCTTGTGAGATGAAAGACTAGACTGTATTCAAGCCACTGCAAGGAAAGCCGGCCTCCTTTCGAGTCAGGGCTTCTCGGTGTATATGCCCATTGAGGCAGCAATCTCAGGGTCCCTCCCTCATACCTATTGCTGAGAGAAGCCTCCTCTTGAGGGGCTTGTGGAAAGGTGGCCTACGTCTTGAGTCTAAGCCAGGGAATCAGCTCTCATCTCGAGGCAATTTGGGGTACACGGAGCAGTCCTCGAGTTGCTCTGCTGAACTTGGTACTCCTCTAGACTTGGCCCGTTGTTCTCGGGGAACCTCTGGAGTTGCCTAAAGGGAGTCAAGCCTCAGGTCGTGTTTGATGGGGAACGGGGGATGGCTCTGGAGTCAATGCAGGGGAAGCGGGCCTCATCTCGAGTTGATTTGGGGCCCATGGAGCTCCTTCGCGATGCTGGTGTGACCTCAGGGTCCCTCTCTACTTGTGACAGTGTTTTTGCGGACTGTCTCGACATCCATCAAGCAAGTCGAGGCTCCTGACATGTTTCAGGGGGCTCACGGAATTGCTCTGCATGCAGTGCAGGGGAATCGGGCCTCATCTCGCTTGGAGGGGGAAGTCTCATGGTTTTTCTCGAGTTGCGGCGGGGACCTGGGGTACATTCTCGACTTACAGCGGGGATGGCCCTTCAACCCTCGTGTTTTTTCAACGAAGTCAGGACTCCTGTCGAGTTACGAGGGACACCTCAGGAGTCTCTTCGAGGCTTGGCAGAGCAAAAGGGACGCTTCTCGAGGTGAGTCGGGAGACCCAGGGTCCCTTTCCAGTAGCCACAGGGATACTGGGATTCCTGTCAATGTTCAAGAGGAGTCAGGCTCCGTCAAATTTTGAAGCAGTGAGCTCTGCGTGCCTCTCGAGGTGTCAGAGGCATGTGAGGCATTCCGTCGAAAGGAGTCGGGGACCTAGGGCTTTCTCTAGGGACTCCACAGGTGGTGCAGACATCCCTTCACCTTGTGAGATGAAAGACTAGACTGTATTCAAGCCACTGCAAGGAAAGCCGGCCTCCTTTCGAGTCAGGGCTTCTCGGTGTATATGCCCATTGAGGCAGCAATCTCAGGGTCCCTCCCTCATACCTATTGCTGAGAGAAGCCTCCTCTTGAGGGGCTTGTGGAAAGGTGGCCTACGTCTTGAGTCTAAGCCAGGGAATCAGCTCTCATCTCGAGGCAATTTGGGGTACACAGAGCAGTCCTCGAGTTGCTCTGCTGAACTTGGTACTCCTCTAGACTTGGCCCGTTGTTCTCGGGGAAACCCTGGAGTTGCCTAAAGGGAGTCAAGCCTCAGGTCGTGTTTGATGGGGAACGGGGGATGGCTCTGGAGTCAATGCAGGGGAAGCGGGCCTCATCTCGAGTTGATTTGGGGCCCATGGAGCTCCTTCGCGATGCTGGTGTGACCTCAGGGTCCCTCTCTACTTGTGACACTTTTTTTGCGGACTGTCTCGACATCCATCAAGCAAGTCGAGGCTCCTGACATGTTTCAGGGGGCTCACGGAATTGCTCTGCATGCAGTGCAGGGGAATCGGGCCTCATCTCGCTTGGAGGGGGGAAGTCTCATGGTTTTTCTCGAGTTGCGGCGGGGGGGACCTGGGGTACATTCTCGACTTACGGCGGGGATGGCCCTTCAACCCTCGTGTTTGTTCAACGAAGTCAGGACTCCTGTCGAGTTACGAGGGACACCTCAGGAGTCTCTTCGAGGCTTGGCAGGGCAAAAGGGACGCTTCTCGAGGTGAGTCGGGAGACCCAGGGTCCCTTTCCAGTAGCCACAGGGATACTGGGATTCCTGTCAATGTTCAAGAGGAGTCAGGCTCCGTCAAATTTTGAAGCAGTGAGCTCTGCGTGCCTCTCGAGGTGTCAGAGGCATGTGAGGCATTCCGTCGAAAGGAGTCGGGGACCTAGGGCTTTCTCTAGGGACTCCACAGGTGGTGCAGACATCCCTTCACCTTGTGAGATGAAAGACTAGACTGTATTCAAGCCACTGCAAGGAAAGCCGGCCTCCTTTCGAGTCAGGGCTTCTCGGTGTATATGCCCATTGAGGCAGCAATCTCAGGGTCCCTCCCTCATACCTATTGCTGAGAGAAGCCTCCTCTTGAGGGGCTTGTGGAAAGGTGGCCTACGTCTTGAGTCTAAGCCAGGGAATCAGCTCTCATCTCGAGGCAATTTGGGGTACACGGAGCAGTCCTCGAGTTGCTCTGCTGAACTTGGTACTCCTCTAGACTTGGCCCGTTGTTCTCGGGGAACCTCTGGAGTTGCCTAAAGGGAGTCAAGCCTCAGGTCGTGTTTGATGGGGAACGGGGGATGGCTCTGGAGTCAATGCAGGGGAAGCGGGCCTCATCTCGAGTTGATTTGGGGCCCATGGAGCTCCTTCGCGATGCTGGTGTGACCTCAGGGTCCCTCTCTACTTGTGACAGTGTTTTGCGGACTGTCTCGACATCCATCAAGCAAGTCGAGGCTCCTGACATGTTTCAGGGGGCTCACGGAATTGCTCTGCATGCAGTGCAGGGGAATCGGGCCTCATCTCGCTTGGAGGGGGAAGTCTCATGGTTTTTCTCGTTTGCGGCGGGGACCTGGGGTACATTCTCGACTTACGGCGGGGATGGCCCTTCAACCCTCGTGTTTGTTCAACGAAGTCAGGACTCCTGTCGAGTTACGAGGGACACCTCAGGAGTCTCTTCGAGGCTTGGCAGGGCAAAAGGGACGCTTCTCGAGGTGAGTCGGGAGACCCAGGGTCCCTTTCCAGTAGCCACAGGGATACTGGGATTCCTGTCAATGTTCAAGAGGAGTCAGGCTCCGTCAAATTTTGAAGCAGTGAGCTCTGCGTGCCTCTCGAGGTGTCAGAGGCATGTGAGGCATTCCGTCGAAAGGAGTCGGGGACCTAGGGCTTTCTCTAGGGACTCCACAGGTGGTGCAGACATCCCTTCACCTTGTGAGATGAAAGACTAGACTGTATTCAAGCCACTGCAAGGAAAGCCGGCCTCCTTTCGAGTCAGGGCTTCTCGGTGTATATGCCCATTGAGGCAGCAATCTCAGGGTCCCTCCCTCATACCTATTG
>JAJLRB010001818.1:0-70726 GCA_020976825.1 Odocoileus hemionus
AGAGGAGTCAGGCTCCGTCAAATTTTGAAAGCAGTGAGGAGCTTATGCGTGCCTCTCGTGGTGTCAAGAGGCCATGTGAGGCATTCCGTCGAAAGGAAGTCGGGGACCTAGGGCTTTCTCTAGGGACTCCACAGTGGATGGTGCAGAATCCCTTCACCTTGTGAGATGAAAAGACTAGACTGTATTCAAGCCACTGCAAGGAAACCCCGGGCCTCCTTTCGAGTCAGGGCTTCTCGGTGTATATGCCCATTGAGGCAGCAATCTCAGGGTCCCTCCTCATACCTATTGCTGAGAGAAGCCTCCTCTTGAGGGGGCTTGTGGAAAGGTGGGCCTACTCTTGAGTCTAAGCCAGGGAATCAGCTCTCATCTCGAGGCAATTTGGGGTACACGGAGCAGTCCTCGAGTTGCTCTGCTGAACTTGGTACTCCTCTAGACTTGGCCCGTTGTTCTCTGGGAACCTCTGGAGTTGCCTAAAGGGAGTCAAGCCTCAGTCGTGTTTGATGGGGAACGGGGGATGGCTATGGAGTCAATGCAGGGGAAGCGGGCCTATCTCGAGTTGATTTGGGGCCATGGAGCTCTTCGCGATGCTGGTGTGACCTTCAGGGTTCCCTCTCTACTTGTGACAGTTGTTTTTGGCGGACTGTCTCGACATCCATTCAAGCAAGTCGAGGCTCCCTGACATGTTTCAGGGGGCTCACGGAATTGCTCTGCATGCAGTGGCAGGGGAATCGGGCCTCAATTTCGCTTGGAGGGGGAAGAAAGTATTCATAGGTTTTTCTCGGAGTTGCGGCGGGGACATGGGCTACATTCTCGACTTACGGCGGTGTGGGATGCCCTTCAACCCTCGTGTTGGTTCAACGAAGTCAGGAGCTCCTGTCGAGTTACGAGGGACACCTCAGGAGTCTCTTCGAGGCTTGGCAGGGCAAAGGAAACGCGTCTCGCAGGTGAGTGGGTGAGACCCAGGGTCCCTTTCCTGTTAGCCACATGGATACTTGGGCATTCCTGTCAATGTTCCAGAGGAGTCAGGCTCCGTCAAAATTTTGAAAGCACAGTGAGCTCTGCGTGTATCTCGATGTGTCAGAAGGCATGTGGAAGGCATTCCTTCGAAAGCATGTTCGGGGACCTAGGGCTTGCTCTAGGGACTCCACAGGTGGTGCAGAAATGCCCTTCACCTGTGAGATGAAAGACTAGACTGTATTCAAGCCACTGAAAGGAAAGCGGCCTCCTTTCGAGTCAGGCTTCTCGGTGTATATCGCCCATTGAAGGCAGCAATCTCAGGGGTCCCTCCCTCATACCTATTGCCTGAGAGAAAGCCTCCTCTTTGAGGGGTTGTGGAAAGTGGCCTATGGACGTTCGTCCCTTTGAGTCTAAGCCAGGGAGTCAGCTCTCATCTCGACGAGCAATTTGGGGTACACGGAGCAGCTCCTCGAGTTGCTCTGCTGAACTAGGTACTCCTCTAGACATGGCCCGTTGTTCTCGGGGGGAACCTTGGAGTTGCCTAAAGGAGTCAAGCCTCGAGTCCGTGTTTGATGGGGAACGGGGATGGCTCTGGAGTCAATGCAGGGGAAGCGTGGCCCTCTCTCGAGTGATATTGGGGCTCCATGGAGCTCCTTCGATGCTGGTGTGGACACTCAGTGTCCCCTCTCTATTGTGACAGTGTTTTTTGCGGACTGTTCTCCTCGACATCCATCAAGCAAGTCGAGGCTCCTGACATGTTTCAGGGGGCTCACGGAATTGCTCTGCTGCAGTCAGGGGAATCGGGCCTCATCTCGCTTGGGAGGGGGGTTTCTTATGTCCTCCAAGATTTTATTCTCATTCTTTTTTCTGTTTCTCTGAGTAATGTCGGGCGGGATCGGTAGGGAATTAGTGCAGGCGGAGGACTGGGGTACTTTCTTCGCCGACTTACGGTCGTGGATGCCACTTCAAACCCACGTGTTTGTTCAACGAAGTCAGGACTCCTGTCAGTTACAGGGACACCTCAGGAGTCTCTTCGAGGCTTGGCAGGGACAAAAGGGGAACACAGCTTTCTCGAGTGAGCTCGGGAGACCCAGGGTCCCTTTCCAGTAGCCACAGGGATACTGGGATTCCTGTCAATGTTTCAAGAGGTCAGGACAGCTCCGTCAAATTTTGAAGCAGTGAGCCTCTGCGTGCCTCTCTCGAGTGATCAAGCGCTATGTGAGCATTCCATTCCGTCGAAAGGAGTCGGGACCTAGGGCTTTCACTAGGGACTCCACAGGTGGCGCAGACCATCCATTCACGCATTGTGAGATGTAAGAGTACTAGACTGTATTCAATCCAGCTGCAAGCAGAAATTCGCGGCTCCTTTCGAGACCCAGGTCTTTCTCCGAGTTGTATAACTGCCCATTGAGGGCAGCAATCTCAAGGGTCCCTACCCTCATCCCTGATGCGTGAGAGAAGCCTCCTCTTGATGGGCTGTGATGGAAAGGTGGCCTACGTCCTTGATAGTCTAAGCCAGGGCAATCGGCTCTCCATCTCGAGGCAACTTTGGGGTATCACGGACACATCTCAGACGAGTTGCTTCTGCTGAACTTGGTACTTACCTCTAGAACTCGGAGCCCTTTGTTCTCGCCTGAAGGGAGCTATCTGGAGTTGCTTATAAAGGGGAAGTCATAGCCTCAGTTCGTGGTTTTATGGGGAGACTGTGGATGGCTCCGGAGTCAATGCTAGGGTAGCAGGAGAAGACGGGCCTCATCTTTCTCGAGTCTGATTATGGTGCCTCAATGGCGAGCATCCTTTCGCGATGCTCGAGCTCAGTGCACCTCAGGGTTCCTCTCCTCATACTTGTGACAGTGTTTGTTGCGTACTGTCTCGACATCCATCAAGCAAATTCGAAGGCTCATTGACATGTTATCAGGGGGCTCACAGGAATTGCCTCTGCATGCAGTGCAGGGCATCGTGCCTCATCTCGCTGGAGGGGGAAGTCTCATGGTTTTTTCGTCGAGTTGCGGCGGGACCTGGGGTACAATCCACGACTTAACAGGCGGATGTCCCTTCAACCCACGTTTGGTTTCAACGAAGTCAGACTCCGTCGAGTTACGAGGCGGACACCTCAGGAGTCTCTTCGAGCTAGGCAGGGCAAAAAGGAACGCTTCTCGAGGTGAGTCGGGAGACCCAGGGTCCCCTTTCACATAAAGCCACATGGATCCTGGATTCCATTCAAGTGTTCAAGAGGAGTCAGGCTTCCGTCAAATTCCGAAGCAGTGAGGGCACTGCGTGCCTCTCGAGGTGTCAGAGGCATGTGAGGCAATTCCGTCGAAAGGAGGCGGGGACCACGGGCTTTCTCAAGGGATCCCACAGGTGGTTCGCAGACATCCCTTCAACCTTGTGAGATGAAAGACTAGACTGTATGCAGAGCAATGCAAGGAAACAGAGCCCGGGCCTCATTTCGAGATCAGGCGGCATTCTCAGCAGTAATATGGACCATTTGAAGGCAAGTAATCTCAGGGTCCCCTACCCTCATACCTATTGCTGAGATGAATCCTCCCTCTTGAGGGGCTTGTGGTGGACAGAGGAATTTGGCCTACTTCTGTTTAATCTACGCCTCAGGGAATCAGCTCTCATCCTTCGAGGCCACTTTGATGGTAGCACGGAGCAATCCTCTTTCGATGTATGGTGCCTCTGACTGAACTTGGTTCCGCCTAGAACTTGGCACGTTGTTCATCCGAAGGAACCTCTGGTGTTGCCTAAAATGGAGTCAATGCCCTTCAGGTCTTGTTTGATGGGAACGTGCGGAAGGCTCTGGAGTCAATACAGGGGGAAGCGGGCCTCATCTCGAGTTGAATTAGGGGCGCCATGGAGCGCCTTTCGCGAAGCTGTGTGACCTCAGGGGTCCCTCTCTATTTTGTGACCGTGTTTTTTGCGGACTGTTCCTCGGACATCCAATCAAACAGAGTCGGAGGCTCCTTACATGTTTCAGATGTAGGGGCCTCACGGAATTGCCTCCTGCATGCAGTGCAGGGGGAATCAGTGGGGCCTCATCTCGCTTGGAGGGGGAAGTCTCATTGTATGTATTCTCGAGAGGCGGCGGTGACCTTGGAGTACATACTCGACTTATGGCGGGGATGCCCCTTGCAACCCCTCCGTGTTTGTGACATCAAACGAAGGTCAGGAACTCGCCTGTTTCGAGTAACGAGGGACCACCACTCAGGAGTCTCTTCGTAGGGCTTTGGCAAGGGTGGGCAAAGTGACGTTTTCTCCAAGGTGTGATTCCTGCGAGAACCCATGGGTCCCTGTTCCAGAATCCCACAGCGATACTGGGAATTCACTGCCAATGTTCTAAGAGGAGACAAGGCCCGTCACAATTTTGAAGGCAATGGGCTCTGCGTGTGTCCCCTCTTGATGTGTTCGGAGCATGTGAGGCATTCCGTCGAAGGATTCTGTGAACTAGGGCTATCTCCTCAGGGACTCCACCGGTTGTGTCAGACATCCCTTCAGCAAGTGATATGAAAGACTAGACCTGTATTCAAGCCACTGCAAGGAAGAAGCCCGCCTCCTTTCGAGTCAGGGCTTCTCGGTAATATATGCCCATTGAGGCAGCAATCTCAGGGTCCCTCCCTCATACCTATTGCTTGAAGAGAAGCCTCCTCTTGAGGGCTTGTGGAAAGGTGGCCTACGTCTTGAGTCTAAGCCAGGAATCAGCTCTCATCTCGAGGCAATTTGGGGTACACGGAGCAGTCCTCGAGTTGCTCTGCTGAACTTGGTACTCCTCTAGACTTGTGACCCAGTTGTTCTCGGGGAACCTCTGGAGTTGCCTAAAGGGAGTCAAGCAGTCAGGTCGTGTTTGATGGGGAACGGGGGATGGCTCTGGAGTCAATGCAGGGGGAGTAGGGGGCCTCATCTCGAGTTGATTTGGGGCCCATGGAGCTCCTTCGCGATGCCTGGTGTGACATCAGGGTCCTCTCTACTTGTGACAGTTGTTTTTGGCGGACTGTCTCGACATCCATCAAGCAAGTCGAGGCTTCCCTGACAGGTTTTCAGGGGCTCACGGAATTGCCTGCATGCAGTGCAGGGGAATCGGCGCTCATCTCGCTGGAGGGGAAAGTCTCATGGTTTTTCTCGAGTTGCGGCGGGACCTGGTACATTCTCTACTTACGGCGGGGATGGCCCTTCAACCCTCGTGTGTTGGTTCAACGAAGTTCAGGACTCCTGTCGAGTTACGAGGGACACCTCAGGAGTCTCTTCGAGGCTTGGCAGGGCAAAAGGAACGCTTCTCGAGGTGATTCGGGAGACCCAGCGTCCCTTCCAGTAGTCCACAGGGATACTGGGATTCCTGTCAATGTTCAAGATGAGTCAGGCTTCCGTCAAATTTTGGAAGCAGTGGAGCTCTGCGTGCCTCTCGAGGTGTCAAGGCATGTGAGGCATTCCGGTCGAAAGGAAGTCGGGGACCTAGGGCTTTCTCTAGGGACTTCCACAGTGGTGCAGACATCCCTTCACCTGTGAGAGAATGAAAGACTAGACTGTATTCAAGCCACTGCAAGGAAAAGCCGGCCTCCTTTCGATCAGGCTTCTCGTTGTATATGCCCATTGAGGCAGCAATCTCAGGTCCCTCCTCATACCTATTGCTGAGAGAAGCCTCCTCTTGAGGTCTTGTGGAAAGGTGGCCCTACGTCACCTTGAGTCTAAGCCAGGGAATCATCTCTCATCTCGAGGCAATTTGTGGGTATACACAGCAGTCCCTCGGAGTTGAATCTGCTGAACTTGGTACCCCGTCTAGACTGGCCCTTGTTCTCGGGAACCTCTGGATTGCCCTAAAGGAGTCAAGCCTCAGGTCGTGTTTGATGGGGAACGTGGGATGCTCTGGAGTCAATGCAGTGGAAGCGTGGCCTCAGATCCGAGAGTGATTTGGGGCCCATGGAGCTCCTTCGCGATGCTGGTGTGATCCAGGTTTCCACTCTCTACTTGTGGACAGTGTTTTGTTGCTGGACTGATCTCGACATCACATCAAGCATGTCGAGGCTCCTGACATGTTTCAGGGGGCTACACGGAATTGCTCTGCATGCATGCAGGGGAATCGGGCCCTTATCTCGCTTGGAGGGGGAAGTCTCATGGGTATTTTTTCTCGAGTTGCGGCGGGGACCATGGGGTACATTCCTCGACTTACCGGCGGGGGATGGCCCATTCAACCCTCGTGTATGGTTCAAGCGAAGTCAGGAACTGCCTTGTCGAAGTTACGAGGGACACCTCAGGATGTCTCTTCAGGCTTGGCAGGCAAAAGGAACGCTTCTCGATGGAGTCGGGAGACCCAGGTTCCCTTCCCAGCCATCCACAGGGATACTGGGATTCCTGTCCAATGTTCAAGAAGGAGTCCAGGCTCCGTCAAATTTTGAAGCATGACTCTGCGTGCCTCTCGAGGTGGTCATAGGCATGTGAGGCATTCCTTCGAAAGGAGTCGGGATCTAGGGCTTTCTCTAGGGACTCCACAGTGGTGCAGACATCCCTTCAACCTTGATGAGATGAAAGACTAGACTGTATGCAAGATCCACTGCAAGGAAGATAGCCCGTGCCTCCTTTCGAGTCAGGCTTCACGGTGTATATGCCCCATTGAGGCACAATCTCCAGGGTCCCTCCTCATACCTATTGCTGAGGAGAAGCCTCCTCTTGAGGGCTTGAATGGAAAGTTGGCCTACTCTTGATCTAAGCCAGGGAATCAGCTCTCATGCTCGAGGCAATTTGGGGTACACGGAGCAGTCCTTGACGGTTGCTCTGCTGAACTTCGTACTCCTCTAGACTTGGCCCGTTTGTTCTCGGGGAAACCTCTGGAGTTGCCTAAAGGGAGTCAAGCCTCAGGTCGTGTTTGATGGGAGAAACGGATGGCTCTGGATTCCAATGCAGGGGAAGCGGGCCTCATCTCGAGTTGATTTGGGGCCCATGGAGCTCACTTCTCGATGCTGGGTGTGACCTCCAGGTCCCGCTCTACTTGTGACAGGTTTTTGCGGACTGTCTCGACATCCCATCAAGCAAGTCGAGTCGCTCTGACATTTTTCAGGGGGCTCACGGGGGGATGGCCCTTCAACCCTCGTGTTGGTTCAACGAAGTCAGGACTCCTGTCGAGTTACGAGGACACCTCAGGAGTCTCTTCGAGGCTTGGCAGGGCAAAAGGAACGCTTCTCGAGGTGAGTCGGGAGACCCAGGGTCCCTTTCCAGTAGCCACAGGGATACTGGGATTCCTGTCAATGTTCAAGAGGAGTCAGGCTCCGTCAAATTTTGAAGCAGTGAGCTCTGCGTGCCTCTCGAGGTGTCAGAGGCATGTGAGGCATTCCGTCGAAAGGAGTCGGGGACCTAGGGCTTTCTCTAGGGACTCCACGGGTGGTGCAGACATCCCTTCAGCTTGTGAGATGAAAGACTAGACTGTATTCAAGCCACTGCAAGGAAAGCCGGCCTCCTTTCGAGTCAGGGCTTCTCGGTGTATATGCCCATTGAGGCAGCAATCTCAGGGTCCCTCCTCATACCTATTGCTGAGAGAAGCCTCCTCTTGAGGGGCTTGTGGAAAGGTGGCCTACGTCTTGAGTCTAAGCCAGGGAATCAGCTCTCATCTCGAGGCAATTTGGGGTACACGGAGCAGTCCTCGAGTTGCTCTGCTGAACTGGGTACTCCTCTAGACTTGGCCCGTTGTTCTCGGGGAACCTCTGGAGTTGCCTAAAGGGAGTCAAGCCTCAGGTCGTGTTTGATGGGGAACGGGGGATGGCTCTGGAGTCAATGCAGGGGAAGCGGGCCTCATCTCGAGTTGATTTGGGGCCCCCATGGAGCTCCTTCGCGATGCTGGTGTGACCTCAGGGTCCCTCTACTTGTGACAGTGTTTTTGCGGACTGTCTCGACATCCATCAAGCAAGTCGAAGGCTCCTGACATGTTTCAGGGGGCTCACGGAATTGCTCTGCATGCAGTGCAGGGGAATCGGGGCCTCATCAATCTCGCTTGGAGGGGGAAGTCTCATGGTTTTTCTCGAGTTGCGGCGGGGACCTGGGTACATTCTCGACTTACGGCGGGGATGGCCCTTCAAAACCTCGTGTTGGTTCAACGAAGTCAGGACTCCTGTCGAGTTACGAGGGACACCTCAGGAGTCTCTTCGAGGCTTGGCAGGGCAAAAGGAACGCTTCTCGAGGTGAGTCGGGAGACCCAGGGTCCCTTTCCAGTAGCCACAGGGATACTGGGATTCCTGTCAATGTTCAAGAGGAGTCAGGCTCCGTCAAATTTTGAAGCAGTGAGCTCTGCGTGCCTCTCGAGGTGTCAGAGGCATGTGAGGCATTCCGTCGAAAGGAGTCGGGGACCTAGGGCTTTCTTAGGGACTCCACAGGTGGTGCAGACATCCCTTCAGCTTGTGAGATGAAAGACTAGACTGTATTCAAGCCACTGCAAGGAAAACCGGCCTCCTTTCGAGTCAGGGCTTCTCGGTGTATATGCCCATTGAGGCAGCAATCTCAGGGTCCCTCCCTCATACCTATTGCTGAGAGAAGAGCTCCTCCTCTTGAGGGGCTTGTGGAAGGTGGGCCTACGTCTTGAGTCTAAGCCAGGGAAATCAGCTCTCATCTCGAGGCAATTTGGGGTACACGGAGCAGTCCTCGAGTTGCTCTGCTGAACTTGGTACTCCTCTAGACTTGGCCGTTGTTTCTCGGGGTACCTCTGGAGTTGCCTAAAAGGGAGTCAAGCCTCAGGTCGTGTTTGATGGGGGGAACGGGGGATGGCTCTGGAGTCAATGCAGGGGAAGCGGGCCTCATCTCGAGTTGATTTGGGGCCCATGGAGCTCCTTCGCGATGCTGGTGTGACCTCAGGGTCCCTCTCTACTTGTGACAGTGTTTTTGCGGACTGTCTCGACATCCATCAAGCAAGTCGAGGCTCCTGACATGTTTCAGGGGGCTCACGGAATTGCTCTGCATGCAGTGCAGGGGAATCGGGCCTCATCTCGCTTGGAGGGGGAAGTCTCTCATGGTTTTTCTCGAGTTGCGGGGGGGACCTGATGGGGTACATTCTCGACTTACGGCGGGGATGGCCCTTCAACCCTCGTGTTGGTTCAACGAAGTCAGGACTCCTGTCGAGTTACGAGGGACACCTCAGGAGTCTCTTCGAGGCTTGGCAGGGCAAAAGGAACACTTCTCGAGGTGAGTCGGGAGACCCAGGGTCCCTTTCCAGTAGCCACAGGGATACTGGGATTCCTGTCAATGTTCAAGAGGAGTCAGGCTCCGTCAAATTTTGAAGCAGTGAGCTCTGCGTGCCTCTCGAGGTGTCAGAGGCATGTGAGGCATTCCGTCGAAAGGAGTCGGGGACCTAGGGCTTTCTCTAGGGACTCCACAGGTGGTGCAGACATCCCTTCAGCTTGTGAGATGAAAGACTAGACTGTATTCAAGCCACTGCAAGGAAAGCCGGCCTCCTTTCGAGTCAGGGCTTCTCGGTGTATATGCCCATTGAGGCAGCAATCTCAGGGTCCCTCCCTCATACCTATTGCTGAGAGAAGCCTCCTCTTGAGGGGCTTGTGGAAAGGTGGCCTACGTCTTGAGTCTAAGCCAGGGAATCAGCTCTCATCTCGAGGCAATTTGGGGTACACGGAGCAGTCCTCGAGTTGCTCTGCTGAACTTGGTACTCCTCTAGACTTGGCCCGTTGTTCTCTCTCCGGGGAACCTCTGGAGTTGCCTAAAGGGAGTCAAGCCTCAGGTCGTGTTTGATGGGGAACGGGGGATGGCTCTGGAGTCAATGCAGGGGAAGCGGGCCTCATCTCGAGTTGATTTGGGGCCCATGGAGCTCCCTTCGCGATGCTGGTGTGACCTCAGGGTCCCTCTCTACTTGTGACAGTGTTTTTGCGGACTGTCTCGACATCCATCAAGCAAGTCGAGGCTCCTGACATGTTTCAGGGGGCTCACGGAATTGCTCTGCATGCAGTGCAGGGGAATCGGGCCTCATCTCGCTTGGAGGGGGAAGTCTCATGGTTTTTTCTCGAGTTGCGGCGGGGACCTGGGGTACATTCTCGACTTACGGCGGGGATGGCCCTTCAACCCTCGTGTTTGTTCAACGAAGTCAGGACTCCTGTCGAGTTACGAGGGACACCTCAGGAGTCTCTTCGAGGCTTGGCAGGGCAAAAGGACGCTTCTCGAGGTGAGTCGGGAGACCCAGGGTCCCTTTCCAGTAGCCACAGGGATACTGGGATTCCTGTCAATGTTCAAGAGGAGTCAGGCTCCGTCAAATTTTGAAGCAGTGAGCTCTGCGTGCCTCTCGAGGTGTCAGAGGCATGTGAGGCATTCCGTCGAAAGGAGTCGGGGGACCTAGGGCTTTCTCTAGGGACTCCACAGGTGGTGCAGACATCCCTTCAGCTTGTGAGATGAAAGACTAGACTGTATTCAAGCCACTGCAAGGAAACCGGCCTCCTTTCGAGTCAGGGCTTCTCGGTGTATATGCCCATTGAGGCAGCAATCTCAGGGTCCCTCCCTCATACCTATTGCTGAGAGAAGCCTCCTCTTGAGGGGCTTGTGGAAAGGTGGCCTACGTCTTGAGTCTAAGCCAGGGAATCAGCTCTCATCTCGACATAAATAAAAAAAAATAAAAAACAACAGAAAAACAAAGGCAAAAAGCACAAAAACAAAAAAAAAAAAAAAAAAGACGGCAATAAGACAAAAAAAAAAAAAAAACAATTAATGAAAAAAAAAAACAAAAACAAAAAACAAAAAGGCACAAGCATAGCAACAGAAAAAATAAAAAGTAACCTAAAAAAACCATCAAGCAATAAAATAACAAGAACAAAAAAAAAAAAAAAGCAACAAAATATTCACAACCAAAAAAAAGAAACAAAAAAAAAAAAAAAAAAAAAAAAAAAAAAAAAAAAAAAAAAAAAAAAAAAAAAAAAAAAAAAAAAAAAAAAAAAAAAAAAAAAAAAAAAAAAAAAAAAAAAAAAAAAAAAAAAAAAAAAAAAAAAAAAAAAAAAAAAAAAAAAAAAAAAAAAAAAAAAAAAAAAAAAAAAAAAAAAAAAAAAAAAAAAAAAAAAAAAAAAAAAAAAAAAAAAAAAAAAAAAAAAAAAAAAAAAAAAAAAAAAAAAAAAAAAAAAAAAAAAAAAAAAAAAAAAAAAAAAAAAAAAAAAAAAAAAAAAAAAAAAAAAAAAAAAAAAAAGGGGGGGAGGGTTAGCGGGAGTGGGGGGGGGGGGGGGGTGGGGTGGGGTGGGGGTGGGGGGGATGGGGGGGGGGGGGGGGTGGGGTGGGGGGGGGTTGGGTGGGAAGGGGGGGGGGGGGTGGTTGGGGGTGGGACGGGGGGGTGTGGGTTGGGAGGTGGGGGTGGGGGTGGGCGGGGGCCAAGGGGGGGGGGAGGGGGGGTGGGTGGGGGGTGGTGGGGGGAGGGGGGGGGGGGGGGTGGGGGGGCTGGGGTGGGGGGGTCTGGGGGGGTGGGGGGTTTGTGGTAGGTCGGGGGGGGGGGGGGGGTGGGGGGGGGGAGGGCGGAATGGGGTGGGGGGGGTGGGGGGGGATGGGGGCTTAGGGTTGGGGGGGGGTTGTGGGGGGGGGAGAGGTGGGGGGGGGGGGGGGGGGGGGGGGGATGGGGGGTGGGGGGGGGGGGGGTTGGGGGGGGGGGGGGGGGTGGGTGGCGAGGGGGGGGGGGGGGTTGCGGGGGGGGATGGGGGGGGGGGGGGAATGGGGGGGGGGGGGGGAGGGGGGGGGGGGGGGGGGGGGGGGGGGGGGGGGGGTGGGGGGGGGGGGGGGGTGGGGGAGGGGGGGGGGGGGGGGGGGAGTGGGGGGGGGCGAGGGGTGTGGTGGTGGGGGAGGGGGTGGGGGGGGGGGGGGGGGGGGGGAGGCGGGTAGGTGGGGGTGGTGATGGTTGGGTGAGTGGCGGGAGGGGATGGGGGGAGTGGGGTTGTTTTGGGGGGGGGCGGGGTGGGCGGCGGTGTGGGGGGCGGGGGGGGGGGGTGGGAGGATCGGAGGTGGCGGATGGTTGGGTGGGGGGTTGGGGGGGGATTGGGGGGGTGGGGGAGGGGGGGAGAGGGGGGCTAGTGTGGGTGGGGTATAGTTGTTGGGAGGGGGTTGGTGTGGGGTGGGGGGGGGTCGGGGGGGATGGGGTGGTGAAGGGTGGGGGGAGTGTGGGTTTGTTGGTGGGTGGGATGGGGGTATTGCTGTATCGTTGTTGGGGGGTGGGCGGGTGTGGGGAGGTGAGGGGTGGCTTGGGTTGTGGGGTGGGGTGAGGGTATGGGGGTGTGGGGGGGTGGGTGGGGGGTGGGGGGGGGGGGGGGCGGGGTGGGGTGGAGGCGGGGCGGTGCGGGGGGGGAGGTGGTGGTGGGGGGGTTGTGGGGAGGGTGGTGGTTGGTAGGGGGGGTTGGGGGTTGGGTGGGAGTGGTGGCGTGGGGGGGGGGGGGGGTGGCGGTGGGCTGGGGTTGGGGGGTGGAGAGAGGTGGTGGGATTGGGCGAGTGGGTGGGGGGGGGGGATTGTGGGGCGGGCGAGTGGTAAGGGGGGTGGGTGGGTGGACGTGTGGGTGGGGGGGCAGTTGGGGGGGGGGGGGTGGGGGGGGGGGGGGGTGGGGGGTGTATGAATGGGGGGGGGGTGGGGCGCAGGGGGTGGCGGGGGGGGGGGGGGGTGAGGAGGGGGGCTAGGGGAGGGGTAGTCGTAGGGGTGGGGTTTGGGGGGGGGAGTGGGTGCGGGGGTCATCTAATTGGGTAGGGGGGGGTGGGGGAGGGAGGGTGGGGGTTGGGTGGCAGGGTGGTTGGGGGTGGGTCGGGTTGTGGGGGCTGGGGGGGGGGGGGGGGGTTGGGGGGTTGGGGGGTTGGGGGTGGTGGTGGGGGGGGGGGGTGGGGGGGGGGGGTGGGTTGGGGTGGGGGGGGTGGTGGGTGGGGTTGGGGGGGGGGGGGGCGTTGTTCTCGGGGAACCTCTGGAGTTGCCTAAAGGGAGTCAAGCCTCAAGTCGTGTTTGATGGGGAACGGGGGATGGCTCTGGAGTCAATGCAGGGGAAGCGGGCCTCATCTCGAGTTGATTTGGGGCCCATGGAGCTCCTTCGCGATGCTGGTGTGACCTCAGGGTCCCTCTCTACTTGTGACAGTGTTTTTGCGGACTGTCTCGACACCATCAAGCAAGTCGAGGCTCCTGACATGTTTCAGGGGGCTCACGGAATTGCTCTGCATGCAGTGCAGGGGAATCGGGCCTCATCTCGCTTGGAGGGGGAAGTCTCATGGTTTTTCTCGAGTTGCGGCGGGGACCTGGGGTACATTCTCGACTTACGGCGGGGATGGCCCTTCAACCCTCGTGTTTGTTCAACGAAGTCAGGACTCCTGTCGAGTTACGAGGGACACCTCAGGAGTCTCTTCGAGGCTTGGCAGGGCAAAAGGGACGCTTCTCGAGGTGAGTCGGGAGACCCAGGGTCCCTTTCCAGTAGCCACAGGGATACTGGGATTCCTGTGTCAATGTTCAAGAGGAGTCAGGCTCCGTCAAATTTTGAAGCAGTGAGCTCTGCGTGCCTCTCGAGGTGTCAGAGGCATGTGAGGCATTCCGTCGAAAGGAGTCGGGGACCTAGGGCTTTCTCTAGGGACTCCACAGGTGGTGCAGACATCCCTTCACCTTGTGAGATGAAAGACTAGACTGTATTCAAGCCACTGCAAGGAAACCCGGCTCCTTTCGAGTCAGGGCTTTCTCGGTGTATATGCCCATTGAGGCAGCAATCTCAGGGTCCCTCCCTCATACCTATTGCTGAGAGAAGCCTCCTCTGGGGTACACGGAGCAGTCCTCGAGTTGCTCTGCTGAACTTGGTACTCCTCTAGACTTGGCCCGTTGTTCTCGGGGAACCTCTGGAGTTGCCTAAAGGGAGTCAAGCCTCAGGTCGTGTTTGATGGGGAACGGGGGATGGCTCTGGAGTCAATGCAGGGGAAGCGGGCCCTCATCTCGAGTTGATTTGGGGCCCATGGAGCTCCTTCGCGATGCTGGTGTGACCTCAGGGTCCCTCTCTACTTGTGACAGTGTTTTTGCGGACTGTCTCGACATCCATCAAGCAAGTCGAGGCTCCTGACATGTTTCAGGGGGCTCACGGAATTGCTCTGCATGCAGTGCAGGGGAATCGGGCCTCATCTCGCTTGGAGGGGGAAGTCTCATGGTTTTTCTCGAGTTGCGGCGGGGACCTGGGGTACATTCTCGACTTACGGCGGGGATGGCCCTTCAACCCTCGTGTTTGTTCAACGAAGTCAGACTCCTGTCGAGTTACGAGGGACACCTCAGGAGTCTCTTCGAGGCTTGGCAGGGCAAAAGGGACGCTTCTCGAGGTGAGTCGGGAGACCCAGGGTCCCTTTCCAGTAGCCACAGGGATACTGGGATTCCTGTCAATGTTCAAGAGGAGTCAGGCTCCGTCAAATTTTGAAGCAGTGAGCTCTGCGTGCCTCTCGAGGTGTCAGAGGCATGTGAGGCATTCCGTCGAAAGGAGTCGGGGACCTAGGGCTTTCTCTAGGGACTCCACAGGTGGTGCAGACATCCCTTCACCTTGTGAGATGAAAGACTAGACTGTATTCAAGCCACTGCAAGGAAACCCGGCCTCCTTTCGAGTCAGGGCTTCTCGGTGTATATGCCCATTGAGGCAGCAATCTCAGGTCCCTCCCTCATACCTATTGCTGAGAGAAGCCTCCTCTTGAGGGGCTTGTGGAAAGGTGGCCTACGTCTTGAGTCTAAGCCAGGGAATCAGCTCTCATCTCGAGGCAATTTGGGGTACACGGAGCAGTCCTCGAGTTGCTCTGCTGAACTTGGTACTCCTCTAGACTTGGCCCGTTGTTCTCGGGGAACCTCTGGAGTTGCCTAAAGGGAGTCAAGCCTCAGGTCGTGTTTGATGGGGAACGGGGGATGGCTCTGGAGTCAATGCAGGGGAAGCGGGCCTCATCTCGAGTTGATTTGGGGCCCATGGAGCTCCTTCGCGATGCTGGTGTGACCTCAGGGTCCCTCTCTACTTGTGACAGTGTTTTTGCGGACTGTCTCGACATCCATCAAGCAAGTCGAGGCTCCTGACATGTTTCAGGGGGCTCACGGAATTGCTCTGCATGCAGTGCAGGGGAATCGGGCCTCATCTCGCTTGGAGGGGGAAGTCTCATGTTTTTTCTCGAGTTGCGGCGGGGACCTGGGGTACATTCTCGACTTACGGCGGGGATGGCCCTTCAACCCTCGTGTTTGTTCAACGAAGTCAGGACTCCTGTCGAGTTACGAGGGACACCTCAGGAGTCTCTTCGAGGCTTGGCAGGGCAAAAGGGACGCTTCTCGAGGTGAGTCGGGAGACCCAGGGTCCCTTTCCAGTAGCCACAGGGATACTGGGATTCCTGTCAATGTTCAAGAGGAGTCAGGCTCCGTCAAATTTTGAAGCAGTGAGCTCTGCGTGCCTCTCGAGGTGTCAGAGGCATGTGAGGCATTCCGTCGAAAGGAGTCGGGGACCTAGGGCTTTCTCTAGGGACTCCACAGGTGGTGCAGACATCCCTTCACCTTGTGAGATGAAAGACTAGACTGTATTCAAGCCACTGCAAGGAAACCCGGCCTCCTTTCGAGTCAGGGCTTCTCGGTGTATATGCCCATTGAGGCAGCAATCTCAGGGTCCCTCCCTCATACCTATTGCTGAGAGAAGCCTCTCTTGAGGGGCTTGTTGTGGAAAGGTGGCCTACGTCTTGAGTCTAAGCCAGGGAATCAGCTCTCATCTCGAGGCAATTTGGGGTACACGGAGCAGTCCTCGAGTTGCTCTGCTGAACTTGGTACTCCTCTAGACTTGGCCCGTTGTTCTCGGGGAACCTCTGGAGTTGCCTAAAGGGAGTCAAGCCTCAGGTCGTGTTTGATGGGGAACGGGGGATGGCTCTGGAGTCAATGCAGGGGAAGCGGGCCTCATCTCGAGTTGATTTGGGGCCCATGGAGCTCCTTCGCGATGCTGGTGTGACCTCAGGGTCCCTCTCTACTTGTGACAGTGTTTTTGCGGACTGTCTCGACATCCATCAAGCAAGTCGAGGCTCCTGACATGTTTCAGGGGGCTCACGGAATTGCTCTGCATGCAGTGCAGGGGAATCGGGCCTCATCTCGCTTGGAGGGGGAAGTCTCATGGTTTTTCTCGAGTTGCGGCGGGGACCTGGGGTACATTCTCGACTTACGGCGGGGATGGCCCTTCAACCCTCGTGTTTGTTCAACGAAGTCAGGACTCCTGTCGAGTTACGAGGGACACCTCAGGAGTCTCTTCGAGGCTTGGCAGGCAAAAGGGACGCTTCTCGAGGTGAGTCGGGAGACCCAGGGTCCCTTTCCAGTAGCCACAGGGATACTGGGATTCCTGTCAATGTTCAAGAGGAGTCAGGCTCCGTCAAATTTTGAAGCAGTGAGCTCTGCGTGCCTCTCGAGGTGTCAGAGGCATGTGAGGCATTCCGTCGAAAGGAGTCGGGGACCTAGGGCTTTCTCTAGGGACTCCACAGGTGGTGCAGACATCCCTTCACCTTGTGAGATGAAAGACTAGACTGTATTCAAGCCACTGCAAGGAAACCCGGCCTCCTTTCGAGTCAGGGCTTCTCGGTGTATATGCCCATTGAGGCAGCAATCTCAGGGTCCCTCCCTCATACCTATTGCTGAGAGAAGCCTCCTCTTGAGGGGCTTGTGGAAAGGTGGCCTACGTCTTGAGTCTAAGCCAGGGAATCAGCTCTCATCTCGAGGCAATTTGGGGTACACGGAGCAGTCCTCGAGTTGCTCTGCTGAACTTGGTACTCCCCTAGACTTGGCCCGTTGTTCTCGGGGAACCTCTGGAGTTGCCTAAAGGGAGTCAAGCCTCAGGTCGTGTTTGATGGGGAACGGGGGATGGCTCTGGAGTCAATGCAGGGGAAGCGGGCCTCATCTCGAGTTGATTTGGGGCCCATGGAGCTCCTTCGCGATGCTGGTGTGACCTCAGGGTCCCTCTCTACTTGTGACAGTGTTTTTGCGGACTGTCTCGACATCCATCAAGCAAGTCGAGGCTCCTGACATGTTTCAGGGGGCTCACGGAATTGCTCTGCATGCAGTGCAGGGGAATCGGGCCTCATCTCGCTTGGAGGGGGAAGTCTCATGGTTTTTCTCGAGTTTGCGGCGGGGGACCTGGGGTACATTCTCGACTTACGGCGGGGATGGCCCTTCAACCCCGTGTTTTTTCAACGAAGTCAGGACTTTCCTGTCAATGTTCAAGAGGAGTCAGGCTCCGTCAAATTTTGAAGCAGTGAGCTCTGCGTGCCTCTCGAGGTGTCAGAGGCATGTGAGGCATTCCGTCGAAAGGAGTCGGGGACCTAGGGCTTTCTCTAGGGACTCCACAGGTGGTGCAGACATCCCTTCACCTTGTGAGATGAAAGACTAGACTGTATTCAAGCCACTGCAAGGAAACCCGGCCTCCTTTCGAGTCAGGGCTTCTCGGTGTATATGCCCATTGAGGCAGCAATCTCAGGGTCCCTCCCTCATACCTATTGCTGAGAGAAGCCTCCTCTTGAGGGGCTTGTGGAAAGGTGGCCTACGTCTTGAGTCTAAAGCCAGGGAATCAGCTCTCATCTCGAGGCAATTTGGGGTACACGGAGCAGTCCTCGAGTTGCTCTGCTGAACTTGGTACTCCTCTAGACTTGGCCCGTTGTTCTCGGGGAACCTCTGGAGTTGCCTAAAGGGAGTCAAGCCTCAGGTCGTGTTTGATGGGGAACGGGGGATGGCTCTGGAGTCAATGCAGGGGAAGCGGGCCTCATCTCGAGTTGATTTGGGGCCCATGGAGCTCCTTCGCGATGCTGGTGTGACCTCAGGGTCCCTCTCTACTTGTGACAGTGTTTTTGCGGACTGTCTCGACATCCATCAAGCAAGTCGAGGCTCCTGACATGTTTCAGGGGGCTCACGGAATTGCTCTGCATGCAGTGCAGGGGAATCGGGCCTCATCTCGCTTGGAGGGGGAAGTCTCATGGTTTTTCTCGAGTTGCGGCGGGGACCTGGGGTACATTCTCGACTTACGGCGGGGATGGCCCTTCAACCCTCGTGTTTGTTCAACGAAGTCAGGACTCCTGTCGAGTTACGAGGGACACCTCAGGAGTCTCTTCGAGGCTTGGGGCAAAAGGGACGCTTCTCGAGGTGAGTCGGGAGACCCAGGGTCCCTTTCCAGTAGCCACAGGGATACTGGGATTCCTGTCAATGTTCAAGAGGAGTCAGGCTCCGTCAAATTTTGAAGCAGTGAGCTCTGCGTGCCTCTCGAGGTGTCAGAGGCATGTGAGGCATTCCGTCGAAAGGAGTCGGGGACCTAGGGCTTTCTCTAGGGACTCCACAGGTGGTGCAGACATCCCTTCACCTTGAGATGAAAGACTAGACTGTATTCAAGCCACTGCAAGGAAGGCCGGCCTCCTTTCGAGTCAGGGCTTCTCGGTGTATATGCCCATTGAGGCAGCAATCTCAGGGTCCCTCCCTCATACCTATTGCTGAGAGAAGCCTCCTCTTGAGGGGCTTGTGGAAAGGTGGCCTACGTCTTGAGTCTAAGCCAGGGAATCAGCTCTCATCTCGAGGCAATTTGGGGTACACGGAGCAGTCCTCGAGTTGCTCTGCTGAACTTGGTACTCCTCTAGACTTGGCCCGTTGTTCTCGGGAACCTCTGGAGTTGCCTAAAGGGAGTCAAGCCTCAGGTCGTGTTTGATGGGGAACGGGGGATGGCTCTGGAGTCAATGCAGGGGAAGCGGGCCTCATCTCGAGTTGATTTGGGGCCCATGGAGCTCCTTCGCGATGCTGGTGTGACCTCAGGGTCCCTCTCTACTTGTGACAGTGTTTTTTGCGGACTGTCTCGACATCCATCAAGCAAGTCGAGGCTCCTGACATGTTTTCAGGGGGCTCACGGAATTGCTCTGCATGCAGTGCAGGGGAATCGGGCCTCATCTCGCTTGGAGGGGGAAGTCTCATGGTTTTTCTCGAGTTGCGGCGGGGACCTGGGGTACATTCTCGACTTACGGCGGGGATGGCCCTTCAACCCTCGTGTTTGTTCAACGAAGTCAGGACTCCCTGTCGAGTTACGAGGGACACCTCAGGAGTCTCTTCGAGGCTTGGCAGGGCAAAAGGGACGCTTCTCGAGGTGAGTCGGGAGACCCAGGGTCCCTTTCCAGTAGCCACAGGGATACTGGGATTCCTGTCATGTTCAAGAGGAGTCAGGCTCCGTCAAATTTTGAAGCAGTGAGCTCTGCGTGCTCTCGAGGTGTCAGAGGCATGTGAGGCATTCCGTCGAAAGGAGTCGGGGACCTAGGGCTTTCTCTAGGGACTCCACAGGTGGTGCAGACATCCCTTCACCTTGTGAGATGAAAGACTAGACTGTATTCAAGCCACTGCAAGGAAACCCGGCCTCCTTTCGAGTCAGGGCTTCTCGGTGTATATGCCCATTGAGGCAGCAATCTCAGGGTCCCTCCCTCATACCTATTGCTGAGAGAAGCCTCCTCTTGAGGGGCTTGTGGAAAGGTGGCCTACGTCTTGAGTCTAAGCCAGGGAATCAGCTCTCATCTCGAGGCAATTTGGGGTACACGGAGCAGTCCTCGAGTTGCTCTGCTGAACTTGGTACTCCTCTAGACTTGGCCCGTTGTTCTCGGGGAACCTCTGGAGTTGCCTAAAGGGAGTCAAGCCTCAGGTCGTGTTTGATGGGGAACGGGGGATGGCTCTGGAGTCAATGCAGGGGAAGCGGGCCTCATCTCGAGTTGATTTGGGGCCCATGGAGCTCCTTCGCGATGCTGGTGTGACCTCAGGGTCCCTCTCTACTTGTGACAGTGTTTTTGCGGACTGTCTCGACATCCATCAAGCAAGTCGAGGCTCCTGACATGTTTCAGGGGGCTCACGGAATTGCTCTGCATGCAGTGCAGGGGAATCGGGCCTCATCTCGCTTGGAGGGGGAAGTCTCATGGTTTTTCTCGAGTTGCGGCGGGGACCTGGGGTACATTCTCGACTTACGGCGGGGATGGCCCTTCAACCCTCGTGTTTGTTCAACGAAGTCAGGACTCCTGTCGAGTTACGAGGGACACCTCAGGAGTCTCTTCGAGGCTTGGCAGGGCAAAAGGGACGCTTCTCGAGGTGAGTCGGGAGACCCAGGGTCCCTTTCCAGTAGCCACAGGGATACTGGGATTCCTGTCAATGTTCAAGAGGAGTCAGGCTCCGTCAAATTTTGAAGCAGTGAGCTCTGCGTGCCTCTCGAGGTGTCAGAGGCATGTGAGGCATTCCGTCGAAAGGAGTCGGGGACCTAGGGCTTTCTCTAGGGACTCCACAGGTGGTGCAGACATCCCTTCACCTTGTGAGATGAAAGACTAGACTGTATTCAAGCCACTGCAAGGAAACCCGGCCTCCTTTCGAGTCAGGGCTTCTCGGTGTATATGCCCATTGAGGCAGCAATCTCAGGGTCCCTCCCTCATACCTATTGCTGAGAGAAGCCTCCTCTTGAGGGGCTTGTGAAAGGTGGCCTACGTCTTGAGTCTAAGCCAGGGAATCAGCTCTCATCTCGAGGCAATTTGGGGTACACGGAGCAGTCCTCGAGTTGCTCTGCTGAACTTGGTACTCCTCTAGACTTGGCCCGTTGTTCTCGGGGAACCTCTGGAGTTGCCTAAAGGGAGTCAAGCCTCAGGTCGTGTTTGATGGGGAACGGGGGATGGCTCTGGAGTCAATGCAGGGGAAGCGGGCCTCATCTCGAGTTGATTTGGGGCCCATGGAGCTCCTTCGCGATGCTGGTGTGACCTCAGGGTCCCTCTCTACTTGTGACAGTGTTTTTGCGGACTGTCTCGACATCCATCAAGCAAGTCGAGGCTCCTGACATGTTTCAGGGGGCTCACGGAATTGCTCTGCATGCAGTGCAGGGGAATCGGGCCTCATCTCGCTTGGAGGGGGAAGTCTCATGGTTTTTCTCGAGTTGCGGCGGGGACCTGGGGTACATTCTCGACTTACGGCGGGGATGGCCCTTCAACCCTCGTGTTTGTTCAACGAAGTCAGGACTCCTGTCGAGTTACGAGGGACACCTCAGGAGTCTCTTCGAGGCTTGGCAGGGCAAAAGGGACGCTTCTCGAGGTGAGTCGGGAGACCCAGGGTCCCTTTCCAGTAGCCACAGGGATACTGGGATTCCTGTCAATGTTCAAGAGGAGTCAGGCTCCGTCAAATTTTGAAGCAGTGAGCTCTGCGTGCCTCTCGAGGTGTCAGAGGCATGTGAGGCATTCCGTCGAAAGGAGTCGGGGACCTAGGGCTTTCTCTAGGGACTCCACAGGTGGTGCAGACATCCCTTCACCTTGTGAGATGAAAGACTAGACTGTATTCAAGCCACTGCAAGGAAACCCGGCCTCCTTTCGAGTCAGGGCTTCTCGGTGTATATGCCCATTGAGGCAGCAATCTCAGGGTCCCTCCCTCATACCTATTGCTGAGAGAAGCCTCCTCTTGAGGGGCTTGTGGAAAGGTGGCCTACGTCTTGAGTCTAAGCCAGGGAAATCAGCTCTCATCTCGAGGCAATTTGGGGTACACGGAGCAGTCCTCGAGTTGCTCTGCTGAACTTGGTACTCCTCTAGACTTGGCCCGTTGTTCTCGGGGAAACCTCTGGAGTTGCCTAAAGGGAGTCAAGCCTCAGGTCGTTGTTTGATGGGGAACGGGGGATGGCTCTGGAGTCAATGCAGGGAAGCGGGCCTCATCTCGAGTTGATTTGGGGCCCATGGAGCTCCTTCGCGATGCTGGTGTGACCTCAGGGTCCCTCTCTACTTGTGACAGTGTTTTTGCGGACTGTCTCGACATCCATCAAGCAAGTCGAGGCTCCTGACATGTTTCAGGGGCTCACGGAATTGCTCTGCATGCAGTGCAGGGGAATCGGGCCTCATCTCGCTTGGAGGGGGAAGTCTCATGGTTTTTCTCGAGTTGCGGCGGGGACCTGGGGTACATTCTCGACTTACGGCGGGGATGGCCCTTCAACCCTCGTGTTTGTTCAACGAAGTCAGGACTCCTGTCGAGTTACGAGGGACACCTCAGGAGTCTCTTCGAGGCTTGGCAGGGCAAAAGGGACGCTTCTCGAGGTGAGTCGGGAGACCCAGGGTCCCTTTCCAGTAGCCACAGGGATACTGGGATTCCTGTCAATGTTCAAGAGGAGTCAGGCTCCGTCAAAATTTTGAAGCAGTGAGCTCTGCGTGCCTCTCGAGGTGTCAGAGGCATGTGAGGCATTCCGTCGAAAGGAGTCGGGGACCTAGGGCTTTCTCTAGGGACTCCACAGGTGGTGCAGACATCCCTTCACCTTGTGAGATGAAAGACTAGACTGTATTCAAGCCACTGCAAGGAAACCCGGCCTCCTTTCGAGTCAGGGCTTCTCGGTGTATATGCCCATTGAGGCAGCAATCTCAGGGTCCCCTCCCTCATACCTATTGCTGAGAGAAGCCTCCTCTTGAGGGGCTTGTGGAAAGGTGGCCTACGTCTTGAGTCTAAGCCAGGAATCAGCTCTCATCTCGAGGCAATTTGGGGTACACGGAGCAGTCCTCGAGTTGCTCTGCTGAACTTGGTACTCCTCTAGACTTGGCCCGTTGTTCTCGGGGAACCTCTGGAGTTGCCTAAAGGGAGTCAAGCCTCAGGTCGTGTTGATGGGGGAACGGGATGGCTCTGGAGTCAATGCAGGGGAAGCGGGCCTCATCTCGAGTTGATTTGGGGCCCATGGAGCTCCTTCGCGATGCTGGTGTGACCTCAGGGTCCCTCTCTACTTGTGACAGTGTTTTTGCGGACTGTCTCGACATCCATCAAGCAAGTCGAGGCTCCTGACATGTTTCAGGGGGCTCACGGAATTGCTCTGCATGCAGTGCAGGGGAATCGGGCCTCATCTCGCTTGGAGGGGGAAGTCTCATGGTTTTTCTCGAGTTGCGGCGGGGACCTGGGGTACATTCTCGACTTACGGCGGGGATGGCCCTTCAACCCTCGTGTTGGTTCAACGAAGTCAGGACTCCTGTCGAGTTACGAGGGACACCTCAGGAGTCTCTTCGAGGCTTGGCAGGGCAAAAGGGAACGCTTCTCGAGGTGAGTCGGGAGACCCAGGGTCCCTTTCCAGTAGCCACAGGGATACTGGGATTCCTGTCAATGTTCAAGAGGAGTCAGGCTCCGTCAAATTTTGAAGCAGTGAGCTCTGCGTGCCTCTCGAGGTGTCAGAGGCATGTGAGGCATTCCGTCGAAAGGAGTCGGGGACCTAGGGCTTTCTCTAGGGACTCCACAGGTGGTGCAGACATCCCTTCAGCTTGTGAGATGAAAGACTAGACTGTATTCAAGCCACTGCAAGGAAAGCCGGCCTCCTTTCGAGTCAGGGCTTCTCGGTGTATATGCCCATTGAGGCAGCAATCTCAGGGTCCCTCCCTCATACCTATTGCTGAGAGAAGCCTCCTCTTGAGGGGCTTGTGGAAAGGTGGCCTACGTCTTGAGTCTAAGCCAGGGAATCAGCTCTCATCTCGA
This sequence comes from Odocoileus hemionus, assembly GCA_020976825.1. Taxonomy (NCBI): domain Eukaryota; kingdom Metazoa; phylum Chordata; class Mammalia; order Artiodactyla; family Cervidae; genus Odocoileus; species Odocoileus hemionus. The sequence goes on from JAJLRB010001818.1 coordinate 23,363, forward strand.
GGCAATTTGGGGTACACGGAGCAGTCCTCGAGTTGCTCTGCTGAACTTGGTACTCCTCTAGACTTGGCCCGTTGTTCTCGGGGAACCTCTGGAGTTGCCTAAAGGGAGTCAAGCCTCAGGTCGTGTTTGATGGGGAACGGGGGATGGCTCTGGAGTCAATGCAGGGGAAGCGGGCCTCATCTCGAGTTGATTTGGGGCCCATGGAGCTCCTTCGCGATGCTGGTGTGACCTCAGGGTCCCTCTCTACTTGTGACAGTGTTTTTGCGGACTGTCTCGACATCCATCAAGCAAGTCGAGGCTCCTGACATGTTTCAGGGGGCTCACGGAATTGCTCTGCATGCAGTGCAGGGGAATCGGGCCTCATCTCGCTTGGAGGGGGAAGTCTCATGGTTTTTCTCGAGTTGCGGCGGGGACCTGGGGTACATTCTCGACTTACGGCGGGGATGGCCCTTCAACCCTCGTGTTGGTTCAACGAAGTCAGGACTCCTGTCGAGTTACGAGGGACACCTCAGGAGTCTCTTCGAGGCTTGGCAGGGCAAAAGGAACGCTTCTCGAGGTGAGTCGGGAGACCCAGGGTCCCTTTCCAGTAGCCACAGGGATACTGGGATTCCTGTCAATGTTCAAGAGGAGTCAGGCTCCGTCAAATTTTGAAGCAGTGAGCTCTGCGTGCCTCTCGAGGTGTCAGAGGCATGTGAGGCATTCCGTCGAAAGGAGTCGGGGACCTAGGGCTTTCTCTAGGGACTCCACAGGTGGTGCAGACATCCCTTCAGCTTGTGAGATGAAAGACTAGACTGTATTCAAGCCACTGCAAGGAAAGCCGGCCTCCTTTCGAGTCAGGGCTTCTCGGTGTATATGCCCATTGAGGCAGCAATCTCAGGGTCCCTCCCTCATACCTATTGCTGAGAGAAGCCTCCTCTTGAGGGGCTTGTGGAAAGGTGGCCTACGTCTTGAGTCTAAGCCAGGGAATCAGCTCTCATCTCGAGGCAATTTGGGGTACACGGAGCAGTCCTCGAGTTGCTCTGCTGAACTTGGTACTCCTCTAGACTTGGCCCGTTGTTCTCGGGGAACCTCTGGAGTTGCCTAAAGGGAGTCAAGCCTCAGGTCGTGTTTGATGGGGAAACGGGGGATGGCTCTGGAGTCAATGCAGGGGAAGCGGGCCTCATCTCGAGTTGATTTGGGGCCCATGGAGCTCCTTCGCGATGCTGGTGTGACCTCAGGGTCCCTCTCTACTTGTGACAGTGTTTTTGCGGACTGTCTCGACATCCATCAAGCAAGTCGAGGCTCCTGACATGTTTCAGGGGGCTCACGGAATTGCTCTGCATGCAGTGCAGGGGAATCGGGCCTCATCTCGCTTGGAGGGGGAAGTCTCATGGTTTTTTCTCGAGTTGCGGCGGGGACCTGGGGTACATTCTCGACTTACGGCGGGGATGGCCCTTCAACCCTCGTGTTTGGTTCAACGAAGTCAGGACTCCTGTCGAGTTACGAGGGACACCTCAGGAGTCTCTTCGAGGCTTGGCAGGGCAAAAGGACGCTTCTCGAGGTGAGTCGGGAGACCCAGGGTCCCTTTCCAGTAGCCACAGGGATACTGGGATTCCTGTCAATGTTCAAGAGGAGTCAGGCTCCGTCAAATTTTGAAGCAGTGAGCTCTGCGTGCCTCTCGAGGTGTCAGAGGCATGTGAGGCATTCCGTCGAAAGGAGTCGGGGACCTAGGGCTTTCTCTAGGGACTCCACAGGTGGTGCAGACATCCCTTCAGCTTGTGAGATGAAAGACTAGACTGTATTCAAGCCACTGCAAGGAAAGCCGGCCTCCTTTCGAGTCAGGGCTTCTCGGTGTATATGCCCATTGAGGCAGCAATCTCAGGGTCCCTCCCTCATACCTATTGCTGAGAGAAGCCTCCTCTTGAGGGGCTTGTGGAAAGGTGGCCTACGTCTTGAGTCTAAGCCAGGGAATCAGCTCTCATCTCGAGGCAATTTGGGGTACACGGAGCAGTCCTCGAGTTGCTCTGCTGAACTTGGTACTCCTCTAGACTTGGCCCGTTGTTCTCGGGGAACCTCTGGAGTTGCCTAAAGGGAGTCAAGCCTCAGGTCGTGTTTGATGGGGAACGGGGGATGGCTCTGGAGTCAATGCAGGGGAAGCGGGCCTCATCTCGAGTTGATTTGGGGCCCATGGAGCTCCTTCGCGATGCTGGTGTGACCTCAGGGTCCCTCTCTACTTGTGACAGTGTTTTTGCGGACTGTCTCGACATCCATCAAGCAAGTCGAGGCTCCTGACATGTTTCAGGGGGCTCACGGAATTGCTCTGCATGCAGTGCAGGGGAATCGGGCCTCATCTCGCTTGGAGGGGGAAGTCTCATGGTTTTTCTCGAGTTGCGGCGGGGACCTGGGGTACATTCTCGACTTACGGCGGGGATGGCCCTTCAACCCTCGTGTTGGTTCAACGAAGTCAGGACTCCTGTCGAGTTACGAGGGACACCTCAGGAGTCTCTTCGAGGCTTGGCAGGGCAAAAGGAACGCTTCTCGAGGTGAGTCGGGAGACCAGGGTCCCTTTCCAGTAGCCACAGGGATACTGGGATTCCTGTCAATGTTCAAGAGGAGTCAGGCTCCGTCAAATTTTGAAGCAGTGAGCTCTGCGTGCCTCTCGAGGTGTCAGAGGCATGTGAGGCATTCCGTCGAAAGGAGTCGGGGACCTAGGGCTTTCTCTAGGGACTCCACAGGTGGTGCAGACATCCCTTCAGCTTGTGAGATGAAAGACTAGACTGTATTCAAGCCACTGCAAGGAAAGCCGGCCTCCTTTCGAGTCAGGGCTTCTCGGTGTATATGCCCATTGAGGCAGCAATCTCAGGGTCCCTCCCTCATACCTATTGCTGAGAGAAGCCTCCTCTTGAGGGGCTTGTGGAAAGGTGGCCTACGTCTTGAGTCTAAGCCAGGGAATCAGCTCTCATCTCGAGGCAATTTGGGGTACACGGAGCAGTCCTCGAGTTGCTCTGCTGAACTTGGTACTCCTCTAGACTTGGCCCGTTGTTCTCGGGGAACCTCTGGAGTTGCCTAAAGCAAGTCGAGGCTCCTGACATGTTTCAGGGGGCTCACGGAATTGCGCTGCATGCAGTGCAGGGGAATCGGGCCTCATCTCGCTTGGAGGGGGAAGTCTCATGGTTTTTCTCGAGTTGCGGCGGGGACCTGGGGTACATTCTCGACTTACGGCGGGGGGATGGCCCTTCAACCCTCGTGTTGGTTCAACGAAGTCAGGACTCCTGTCGAGTTACGAGGGACACCTCAGGAGTCTCTTCGAGGCTTGGCAGGGCAAAAGGAACGCTTCTCGAGGTGAGTCGGGAGACCCAGGGTCCCTTTCCAGGGGATACTGGGATTCCTGTCAATGTTCAAGAGGAGTCAGGCTCCGTCAAATTTTGAAGCAGTGAGCTCTGCGTGCCTCTCGAGGTGTCAGAGGCATGTGAGGCATTCCGTCGAAAGGAGTCGGGGACCTAGGGCTTTCTCTAGGGACTCCACAGGTGGTGCAGACATCCCTTCAGCTTGTGAGATGAAAGACTAGACTGTATTCAAGCCACTGCAAGGAAAGGCCTCCTTTCGAGTCAGGGCTTCTCGGTGTATATGCCCATTGAGGCAGCAATCTCAGGGTCCCCTCCCTCATACCTATTGCTGAGAGAAGCCTCCTCTTGAGGGGCTTGTGGAAAGGTGGCCTACGTCTTGAGTCTAAGCCAGGGAGTCAGCTCTCATCTCGAGGCAATTTGGGGTACACGGAGCAGTCCTCGAGTTGCTCTGCTGAACTTGGTACTCCTCTAGACTTGGCCCGTTGTTCTCGGGAAACCTCTGGAGTTGCCTAAAGGGAGTCAAGCCTCAGGTCGTGTTTGATGGGGAACGGGGGATGGCTCTGGAGTCAATGCAGGGGAAGCGGGCCTCATCTCGAGTTGATTTGGGGCCCATGGAGCTCCTTCGCGATGCTGCTGTGTGACCTCAGGGTCCCTCTCTACTTGTGACAGTGTTTTTTTGGACTGTCTCGACATCCATCAAGCAAGTCGAGGCTCCTGACATGTTTCAGGGGGCTCACGGAATTGCTCTGCATGCAGTGCAGGGGAATCGGGGCCTCATCTCGCTTGGAGGGGGAAGTCTCATGGTTTTTCTCGAGTTGCGGCGGGGGGACCTGGGGTACATTCTCGACTTACGGCGGGGATGGCCCTTCAACCCTCGTGTTGGTTCAACGAAGTCAGGACTCCTGTCGAGTTACGAGGGACACCTCAGGAGTCTCTTCGAGGCTTGGCAGGGCAAAAGGACGCTTCTCGAGGTGAGTCGGGAGACCCAGGGTCCCTTTCCAGTAGCCACAGGGATACTGGGATTCCTGTCAATGTTCAAGAGGAGTCAGGCTCCGTCAAATTTTGAAGCAGTGAGCTCTGCGTGCCTCTCGAGGTGTCAGAGGCATGTGAGGCATTCCGTCGAAAGGAGTCGGGGGGGACCTAGGGCTTTCTCTAGGGACTCCACAGGTGGTGCAGACATCCCTTCAGCTTGTGAGATGAAAGACTAGACTGTATTCAAGCCACTGCAAGGAAAGCCGGCCTCCTTTCGAGTCAGGGCTTCTCGGTGTATATGCCCATTGAGGCAGCAGCAATCTCAGGGTCCCTCCCTCATACCTATTGCTGAGAGAAGCCTCCTCTTTGAGGGGCTTGTGGAAAGGTGGCCTACGTCTTGAGTCTAAGCCAGGGAATCAGCTCTCATCTCGAGGCAATTTGGGGTACACGGAGCAGTCCTCGAGTTGCTCTGCTGAACTTGGTACTCCTCTAGATTGGCCCGTTGTTCTCGGGGAACCTCTGGAGTTGCCTAAAGGGAGTCAAGCCTCAGGTCGTGTTTGATGGGGAACGGGGGATGGCTCTGGAGTCAATGCAGGGGAAGCGGGCCTCATCTCGAGTTGATTTGGGGCCCATGGAGCTCCTTCGCGATGCTGGTGTGACCTCAGGGTCCCTCTCTACTTGTGACAGGTTTTTTGCGGACTGTCTCGACATCCATCAAGCAAGTCGAGGCTCCTGACATGTTTCAGGGGGCTCACGGAATTGCTCTGCATGCAGTGCAGGGGAATCGGGCCTCATCTCGCTTGGAGGGGGAAGTCTCATGGTTTTTCTCGAGTTGCGGCGGGGACCTGGGGTACATTCTCGACTTACGGCGGGGATGGCCCTTCAACCCTCGTGTTGGTTCAACGAAGTCAGGACTCCTGTCGAGTTACGAGGGACACCTCAGGAGTCTCTTCGAGGCTTGGCAGGGCAAAAGGGACGCTTCTCGAGGTGAGTCGGGAGACCCAGGGTCCCTTTCCAGTAGCCACAGGGATACTGGGATTCCTGTCAATGTTCAAGAGGAGTCAGGCTCCGTCAAATTTTGAAGCAGTGAGCTCTGCGTGCCTCTCGAGGTGTCAGAGGCATGTGAGGCATTCCGTCGAAAGGAGTCGGGGACCTAGGGCTTTCTCTAGGGACTCCACAGGTGGTGCAGACATCCCTTCAGCTTGTGAGATGAAAGACTAGACTGTATTCAAGCCACTGCAAGGAAAGCCGGCCTCCTTTCGAGTCAGGGCTTCTCGGTGTATATGCCCATTGAGGCAGCAATCTCAGGGTCCCTCCCTCATACCTATTGCTGAGAGAGCCTCCTCTTGAGGGGCTTGTGGAAAGGTGGCCTACGTCTTGAGTCTAAGCCAGGGAATCAGCTCTCATCTCGAGGCAATTTGGGGTACACGGAGCAGTCCTCGAGTTGCTCTGCTGAACTTGGTACTCCTCTAGACTTGGCCCGTTGTTCTCGGGGAACCTCTGGAGTTGCCTAAAGGGAGTCAAGCCTCAGGTCGTGTTTGATGGGGAACGGGGGATGGCTCTGGAGTCAATGCAGGGGAAGCGGGCCTCATCTCGAGTTGATTTGGGGCCCATGGAGCTCCTTCGCGATGCTGGTGTGACCTCAGGGTCCCTCTCTACTTGTGACAGTGTTTTTGCGGACTGTCTCGACATCCATCAAGCAAGTCGAGGCTCCTGACATGTTTCAGGGGGCTCACGGAATTGCTCTGCATGCAGTGCAGGGGAATCGGGCCTCATCTCGCTTGGAGGGGGAAGTCTCATGGTTTTTCTCGAGTTGCGGCGGGGACCTGGGGTACATTCTCGACTTACGGCGGGGATGGCCCTTCAACCCTCGTGTTGGTTCAACGAAGTCAGGACTCCTGTCGAGTTACGAGGGACACCTCAGGAGTCTCTTCGAGGCTTGGCAGGGCAAAAGGAACGCTTCTCGAGGTGAGTCGGGAGACCCAGCCCTTTCCAGTAGCCACAGGGATACTGGGATTCCTGTCAATGTTCAAGAGGAGTCAGGCTCCGTCAAATTTTGAAGCAGTGAGCTCTGCGTGCCTCTCGAGGTGTCAGAGGCATGTGAGGCATTCCGTCGAAAGGAGTCGGGGACCTAGGGCTTTCTCTAGGGACTCCACAGGTGGTGCAGACATCCCTTCAGCTTGTGAGATGAAAGACTAGACTGTATTCAAGCCACTGCAAGGAAAGCCGGCCTCCTTTCGAGTCAGGGCTTCTCGGTGTATATGCCCATTGAGGCAGCAATCTCAGGGTCCCTCCCTCATACCTATTGCTGAGAGAAGCCTCCTCTTGAGGGGCTTGTGGAAAGGTGGCCTACGTCTTGAGTCTAAGCCAGGGAATCAGCTCTCATCTCGAGGCAATTTGGGGTACACGGAGCAGTCCTCGAGTTGCTCTGCTGAACTTGGTACTCCTCTAGACTTGGCCCGTTGTTCTCGGGGAAACCTCTGGAGTTGCCTAAAGGGAGTCAAGCCTCAGGTCGTGTTTGATGGGGAACGGGGGATGGCTCTGGAGTCAATGCAGGGGAAGCGGGCCTCATCTCGAGTTGATTTGGGGCCCATGGAGCTCCTTCGCGATGCTGGTGTGACCTCAGGGTCCCTCTCTACTTGTGACAGTGTTTTTGCGGACTGTCTCGACATCCATCAAGCAAGTCGAGGCTCCTGACATGTTTCAGGGGGCTCACGGAATTTGCTCTGCATGCAGTGCAGGGGAATCGGGCCTCATCTCGCTTGGAGGGGGAAGTCTCATGGTTTTTCTCGAGTTGCGGCGGGGACCTGGGGTACATTCTCGACTTACGGCGGGGATGGCCCTTCAACCCTCGTGTTGGTTCAACGAAGTCAGGACTCCTGTCGAGTTACGAGGGACACCTCAGGAGTCTCTTCGAGGCTTGGCAGGGCAAAAGGAACGCTTCTCGAGGTGAGTCGGGAGACCCAGGGTCCCTTTCCAGTAGCCACAGGGATACTGGGATTCCTGTCAATGTTCAAGAGGAGTCAGGCTCCGTCAAATTTTGAAGCAGTGAGCTCTGCGTGCCTCTCGAGGTGTCAGAGGCATGTGAGGCATTCCGTCGAAAGGAGTCGGGGACCTAGGGCTTTCTCTAGGGACTCCACAGGTGGTGCAGACATCCCTTCAGCTTGTGAGATGAAAGACTAGACTGTATTCAAGCCACTGCAAGGAAAGCCGGCCTCCTTTCGAGTCAGGGCTTCTCGGTGTATATGCCCATTGAGGCAGCAATCTCAGGGTCCCTCCCTCATACCTATTGCTGAGAGCCTCCTCCTCTTGAGGGGCTTGTGGAAAGGTGGCCTACGTCTTGAGTCTAAGCCAGGGAATCAGCTCTCATCTCGAGGCAATTTGGGGTACACGGAGCAGTCCTCGAGTTGCTCTGCTGAACTTGGTACTCCTCTAGACTTGGCCCGTTGTTCTCGGGGAACCTCTGGAGTTGCCTAAAGGGAGTCAAGCCTCAGGTCGTGTTTGATGGGGAACGGGGGATGGCTCTGGAGTCAATGCAGGGGAAGCGGGCCTCATCTCGAGTTGATTTGGGGCCCATGGAGCTCCTTCGCGATGCTGGTGTGACCTCAGGGTCCCTCTCTACTTGTGACAGTGTTTTTGCGGACTGTCTCGACATCCATCAAGCAAGTCGAGGCTCCTGACATGTTTCAGGGGGCTCACGGAATTGCTCTGCATGCAGTGCAGGGGAATCGGGCCTCATCTCGCTTGGAGGGGGAAGTCTCATGGTTTTTCTCGAGTTGCGGCGGGGACCTGGGGTACATTCTCGACTTACGGCGGGGATGGCCCTTCAACCCTCGTGTTTGTTCAACGAAGTCAGGACTCCTGTCGAGTTACGAGGGACACCTCAGGAGTCTCTTCGAGGCTTGGCAGGGCAAAAGGGAACGCTTCTCGAGGTGAGTCGGGAGACCCAGGGTCCCTTTCCAGTAGCCACAGGGATACTGGGATTCCTGTCAATGTTCAAGAGGAGTCAGGCTCCGTCAAATTTTGAAGCAGTGAGCTCTGCGTGCCTCTCGAGGTGTCAGAGGCATGTGAGGCATTCCGTCGAAAGGAGTCGGGGACCTAGGGCTTTCTCTAGGGACTCCACAGGTGGTGCAGACATCCCTTCAGCTTGTGAGATGAAAGACTAGACTGTATTCAAGCCACTGCAAGGAAAGCCGGCCTCCTTTCGAGTCAGGGCTTCTCGGTGTATATGCCCATTGAGGCAGCAATCTCAGGGTCCCTCCCTCATACCTATTGCTGAGAGAAGCCTCCTCTTGAGGGGCTTGTGGAAAGGTGGCCTACGTCTTGAGTCTAAGCCAGGGAATCAGCTCTCATCTCGAGGCAATTTGGGGTACACGGAGCAGTCCTCGAGTTGCTCTGCTGAACTTGGTACTCCTCTAGACTTGGCCCGTTGTTCTCGGGGAACCTCTGGAGTTGCCTAAAGGGAGTCAAGCCTCAGGTCGTGTGGGAACGGGGGATGGCTCTGGAGTCAATGCAGGGGAAGCGGGCCTCATCTCGAGTTGATTTGGGGCCCATGGAGCTCCTTCGCGATGCTGGTGTGACCTCAGGGTCCCTCTCTACTTGTGACAGTGTTTTTTTGCGGACTGTCTCGACATCCATCAAGCAAGTCGAGGCTCCTGACATGTTTCAGGGGGCTCACGGAATTGCTCTGCATGCAGTGCAGGGGAATCGGGCCTCATCTCGCTTGGAGGGGGAAGTCTCATGGTTTTTCTCGAGTTGCGGCGGGGACCTGGGGTACATTCTCGACTTACGGCGGGGATGGCCCTTCAACCCTCGTGTTTGTTCAACGAAGTCAGGACTCCTGTCGAGTTACGAGGGACACCTCAGGAGTCTCTTCGAGGCTTGGCAGGGCAAAAAGGCTCCGTCAAATTTTGAAGCAGTGAGCTCTGCGTGCCTCTCGAGGTGTCAGAGGCATGTGAGGCATTCCGTCGAAAGGAGTCGGGGACCTAGGGCTTTCTCTAGGGACTCCACAGGTGTGCAGACATCCCTTCACCTTGTGAGATGAAAGACTAGACTGTATTCAAGCCACTGCAAGGAAAGCCGGCCTCCTTTCGAGTCAGGGCTTCTCGGTGTATATGCCCATTTAGGCAGCAATCTCAGGGTCCCTCCCTCATACCTATGCTGAGAGAAGCCTCCTCTGCTCTGGAGTCAATGCAGGGGAAGCGGGCCTCATCTCGAGTTGATTTGGGGCCCATGGAGCTCCTTCGCGATGCTGGTGTGACCTCAGGGTCCCTCTCTACTTGTGACAGTGTTTTTGCGGACTGTCTCGACATCCATCAAGCAAGTCGAGGCTCCTGACATGTTTCAGGGGGCTCACGGAATTGCTCTGCATGCAGTGCAGGGGAATCGGGCCTCATCTCGCTTGGAGGGGGAAGTCTCATGGTTTTTCTCGAGTTGCGGCGGGGACCTGGGGTACATTCTCGACTTACGGCGGGGATGGCCCTTCAACCCTCGTGTTTGTTCAACGAAGTCAGGACTCCTGTCGAGTTACGAGGGACACCTCAGGAGTCTCTTCGAGGCTTGGCAGGGCAAAAGGACGCTTCTCGAGGTGAGTCGGGAGACCCAGGGTCCCTTTCCAGTAGCCACAGGGATACTGGGATTCCTGTCAATGTTCAAGAGGAGTCAGGCTCCGTCAAATTTTGAAAGCAGTGAGCTCTGCGTGCCTCTCGAGGTGTCAGAGGCATGTGAGGCATTCCGTCGAAAGGAGTCGGGGACCTAGGGCTTTCTCTAGGGACTCCACAGGTGGTGCAGACATCCCTTCACTTGTGAGATGAAAGACTAGACTGTATTCAAGCCACTGCAAGGAAACCCGGCCTCCTTTCGAGTCAGGGCTTCTCGGTGTATATGCCCATTGAGGCAGCAATCTCAGGGTCCCTCCCTCATACCTATTGCTGAGAGAAGCCTCCTCTTGAGGGCTTGTGGAAAGGTGGCCTACGTCTTGAGTCTAAGCCAGGGAATCAGCTCTCATCTCGAGGCAATTTGGGGTACACGGAGCAGTCCTCGAGTTGCTCTGCTGAACTTGGTACTCCTCTAGACTTGGCCCGTTGTTCTCGGGGAACCTCTGGAGTTGCCTAAAGGGAGTCAAGCCTCAGGTCGTGTTTGATGGGGAACGGGGGATGGCTCTGGAGTCAATGCAGGGGAAGCGGGCCTCATCTCGAGTTGATTTGGGGCCATGGAGCTCCTTCGCGATGCTGGTGTGACCTCAGGGTCCCTCTCTACTTGTGACAGTGTTTTTGCGGACTGTCTCGACATCCATCAAGCAAGTCGAGGCTCCTGACATGTTTCAGGGGGCTCACGGAATTGCTCTGCATGCAGTGCAGGGGAATCGGGCCTCATCTCGCTTTGGGGGGGGAAGTCTCATGGTTTTTCTCGAGTTGCGGCGGGGACCTGGGGTACATTCTCGACTTACGGCGGGGATGGCCCTTCAACCCTCGTGTTTGTTCAACGAAGTCAGGACTCCTGTCGAGTTACGAGGGACACCTCAGGAGTCTCTTCGAGGCTTGGCAGGGCAAAAGGACGCTTCTCGAGGTGAGTCGGGAGACCCAGGGTCCCTTTCCAGTAGCCACAGGGATACTGGGATTCCTGTCAATGTTCAAGAGGAGTCAGGCTCCGTCAAATTTTGAAGCAGTGAGCTCTGCGTGCCTCTCGAGGTGTCAGAGGCATGTGAGGCATTCCGTCGAAAGGAGTCGGGGACCTAGGGCTTTCTCTAGGGACTCCACAGGTGGTGCAGACATCCCTTCACCTTGTGAGATGAAAGACTAGACTGTATTCAAGCCACTGCAAGGAAACCGGCCTCCTTTCGAGTCAGGGCTTCTCGGTGTATATGCCCATTGAGGCAGCAATCTCAGGGTCCCTCCCCCTCATACCTATTGCTGAGAGAAGCCTCCTCTTGAGGGGCTTGTGGAAAGGTGGCCTACGTCTTGAGTCTAAGCCAGGGAATCAGCTCTCATCTCGAGGCAATTTGGGGTACACGGAGCAGTCCTCGAGTTGCTCTGCTGAACTTGGTACTCCTCTAGACTTGGCCCGTTGTTCTCGGGGAACCTCTGGAGTTGCCTAAAGGGAGTCAAGCCTCAGGTCGTGTTTGATGGGGAACGGGGGATGGCTCTGGAGTCAATGCAGGGGAAGCGGGCCTCATCTCGAGTTGATTTGGGGCCCATGGAGCTCCTTCGCGATGCTGGTGTGACCTCAGGGTCCCTCTCTACTTGTGACAGTGTTTTTGCGGACTGTCTCGACATCCATCAAGCAAGTCGAGGCTCCTGACATGTTTCAGGGGGCTCACGGAATTGCTCTGCATGCAGTGCAGGGGAATCGGGCCTCATCTCGCTTGGAGGGGGAAGTCTCATGGTTTTTCTCGAGTTGCGGCGGGGGACCTGGGGTACATTCTCGACTTACGGCGGGGATGGCCCTTCAACCCTCGTGTTTGTTCAACGAAGTCAGGACTCCTGTCGAGTTACGAGGGACACCTCAGGAGTCTCTTCGAGGCTTGGCAGGGCAAAAGGGACGCTTCTCGAGGTGAGTCGGGAGACCCAGGGTCCCTTTCCAGTAGCCACAGGGATACTGGGATTCCTGTCAATGTTCAAGAGGAGTCAGGCTCCGTCAAATTTTGAAGCAGTGAGCTCTGCGTGCCTCTCGAGGTGTCAGAGGCATGTGAGGCATTCCGTCGAAAGGAGTCGGGGACCTAGGGCTTTCTCTAGGGACTCCACAGGTGGTGCAGACATCCCTTCACCTTGTGAGATGAAAGACTAGACTGTATTCAAGCCACTGCAAGGAAACCCGGCCTCCTTTCGAGTCAGGGCTTCTCGGTGTATATGCCCATTGAGGCAGCAATCTCAGGGTCCCTCCCTCATACCTATTGCTGAGAGAAGCCTCCTCTTGAGGGGCTTGTGGAAAGGTGGCCTACGTCTTGAGTCTAAGCCAGGGAATCAGCTCTCATCTCGAGGCAATTTGGGGTACACGGAGCAGTCCTCGAGTTGCTCTGCTGAACTTGGTACTCCTCTAGACTTGGCCCGTTGTTCTCGGGGAACCTCTGGAGTTGCCTAAAGGGAGTCAAGCCTCAGGTCGTGTTTGATGGGGAACGGGGGATGGCTCTGGAGTCAATGCAGGGGAAGCGGGCCTCATCTCGAGTTGATTTGGGGCCCATGGAGCTCCTTCGCGATGCTGGTGTGACCTCAGGGTCCCTCTCTACTTGTGACAGTGTTTTTGCGGACTGTCTCGACATCCATCAAGCAAGTCGAGGCTCCTGACATGTTTCAGGGGGCTCACGGAATTGCTCTGCATGCAGTGCAGGGGAATCGGGCCTCATCTCGCTTGGAGGGGGAAGTCTCATGGTTTTTCTCGAGTTGCGGCGGGGACCTGGGGTACATTCTCGACTTACGGCGGGGATGGCCCTTCAACCCTCGTGTTTGTTCAACGAAGTCAGGACTCCTGTCGAGTTACGAGGGACACCTCAGGAGTCTCTTCGAGGCTTGGCAGGGCAAAAGGGACGCTTCTCGAGGTGAGTCGGGAGACCCAGGGTCCCTTTCCAGTAGCCACAGGGATACTGGGATTCCTGTCAATGTTCAAGAGGAGTCAGGCTCCGTCAAATTTTGAAGCAGTGAGCTCTGCGTGCCTCTCGAGGTGTCAGAGGCATGTGAGGCATTCCGTCGAAAGGAGTCGGGGACCTAGGGCTTTCTCTAGGGACTCCACAGGTGGTGCAGACATCCCTTCACCTTGTGAGATGAAAGACTAGACTGTATTCAAGCCACTGCAAGGAAACCCGGCCTCCTTTCGAGTCAGGGCTTCTCGGTGTATATGCCCATTGAGGCAGCAATCTCAGGGTCCCTCCCTCATACCTATTGCTGAGAGAAGCCTCCTCTTGAGGGGCTTGTGGAAAGGTGGCCTACGTCTTGAGTCTAAGCCAGGGAATCAGCTCTCATCTCGAGGCAATTTGGGGTACACGGAGCAGTCCTCGAGTTGCTCTGCTGAACTTGGTACTCCTCTAGACTTGGCCCGTTGTTCTCGGGGAACCTCTGGAGTTGCCTAAAGGGAGTCAAGCCTCAGGTCGTGTTTGATGGGGAAACGGGGGATGGCTCTGGAGTCAATGCAGGGGAAGCGGGCCTCATCTCGAGTTGATTTGGGGCCCATGGAGCTCCTTCGCGATGCTGGTGTGACCTCAGGGTCCCTCTCTACTTGTGACAGTGTTTTTGCGGACTGTCTCGACATCCATCAAGCAAGTCGAGGCTCCTGACATGTTTCAGGGGGCTCACGGAATTGCTCTGCATGCAGTGCAGGGGAATCGGGCCTCATCTCGCTTGGAGGGGGAAGTCTCATGGTTTTTCTCGAGTTGCGGCGGGGACCTGGGGTACATTCTCGACTTACGGCGGGGATGGCCCTTCAACCCTCGTGTTTGTTAACGAAGTCAGGACTCCTGTCGAGTTACGAGGGACACCTCAGGAGTCTCTTCGAGGCTTGGCAGGGCAAAAGGGACGCTTCTCGAGGTGAGTCGGGAGACCCAGGGTCCCTTTCCAGTAGCCACAGGGATACTGGGATTCCTGTCAATGTTCAAGAGGAGTCAGGCTCCGTCAAATTTTGAAGCAGTGAGCTCTGCGTGCCTCTCGAGGTGTCAGAGGCATGTGAGGCATTCCGTCGAAAGGAGTCGGGGACCTAGGGCTTTCTCTAGGGACTCCACAGGTGGTGCAGACATCCCTTCACCTTGTGAGATGAAAGACTAGACTGTATTCAAGCCACTGCAAGGAAACCCGGCCTCCTTTCGAGTCAGGGCTTCTCGGTGTATATGCCCATTGAGGCAGCAATCTCAGGGTCCCTCCCTCATACCTATTGCTGAGAGAAGCCTCCTCTTGAGGGGCTTGTGGAAAGGTGGCCTACGTCTTGAGTCTAAGCCAGGGAATCAGCTCTCATCTCGAGGCAATTTGGGGTACACGGAGCAGTCCTCGAGTTGCTCTGCTGAACTTGGTACTCCTCTAGACTTGGCCCGTTGTTCTCGGGGAACCTCTGGAGTTGCCTAAAGGGAGTCAAGCCTCAGGTCGTGTTTGATGGGGAACGGGGGATGGCTCTGGAGTCAATGCAGGGGAAGCGGGCCTCATCTCGAGTTGATTTGGGGCCCATGGAGCTCCTTCGCGATGCTGGTGTGACCTCAGGGTCCCTCTCTACTTGTGACAGTGTTTTTGCGGACTGTCTCGACATCCATCAAGCAAGTCGAGGCTCCTGACATGTTTCAGGGGGCTCACGGAATTGCTCTGCATGCAGTGCAGGGGAATCGGGCCTCATCTCGCTTGGAGGGGGAAGTCTCATGGTTTTTTCTCGAGTTGCGGCGGGGACCTGGGGTACATTCTCGACTTACGGCGGGGATGGCCCTTCAACCCTCGTGTTTGTTCAACGAAGTCAGGACTCCTGTCGAGTTACGAGGGACACCTCAGGAGTCTCTTCGAGGCTTGGCAGGGCAAAAGGGACGCTTCTCGAGGTGAGTCGGGAGACCCAGGGTCCCTTTCCAGTAGCCACAGGGATACTGGGATTCCTGTCAATGTTCAAGAGGAGTCAGGCTCCGTCAAATTTTGAAGCAGTGAGCTCTGCGTGCCTCTCGAGGTGTCAGAGGCATGTGAGGCATTCCGTCGAAAGGAGTCGGGGACCTAGGGCTTTCTCTAGGGACTCCACAGGTGGTGCAGACATCCCTTCACCTTGTGAGATGAAAGACTAGACTGTATTCAAGCCACTGCAAGGAAACCCGGCCTCCTTTCGAGTCAGGGCTTCTCGGTGTATATGCCCATTGAGGCAGCAATCTCAGGGTCCCTCCCTCATACCTATTGCTGAGAGAAGCCTCCTCTTGAGGGGCTTGTGGAAAGGTGGCCTACGTCTTGAGTCTAAGCCAGGGAATCAGCTCTCATCTCGAGGCAATTTGGGGTACACGGAGCAGTCCTCGAGTTGCTCTGCTGAACTTGGTACTCCTCTAGACTTGGCCCGTTGTTCTCGGGGAACCTCTGGAGTTGCCTAAAGGGAGTCAAGCCTCAGGTCGTGTTTGATGGGGAACGGGGGATGGCTCTGGAGTCAATGCAGGGGAAGCGGGCCTCATCTCGAGTTGATTTGGGGCCCATGGAGCTCCTTCGCGATGCTGGTGTGACCTCAGGGTCCCTCTCTACTTGTGACAGTGTTTTTGCGGACTGTCTCGACATCCATCAAGCAAGTCGAGGCTCCTGACATGTTTCAGGGGGCTCACGGAATTGCTCTGCATGCAGTGCAGGGGAATCGGGCCTCATCTCGCTTGGAGGGGGAAGTCTCATGGTTTTTTTTCGAGTTGCGGCGGGGACCTGGGGTACATTCTCGACTTACGGCGGGGATGGCCCTTCAACCCTCGTGTTTGTTCAACGAAGTCAGGACTCCTGTCGAGTTACGAGGGACACCTCAGGGAGTCTCTTCGAGGCTTGGCAGGGCAAAAGGGACGCTTCTCGAGGTGAGTCGGGAGACCCAGGGTCCCTTTCCAGTAGCCACAGGGATACTGGGATTCCTGTCAATGTTCAAGAGGAGTCAGGCTCCGTCAAATTTTGAAGCAGTGAGCTCTGCGTGCCTCTCGAGGTGTCAGAGGCATGTGAGGCATTCCGTCGAAAGGAGTCGGGGACCTAGGGCTTTCTCTAGGGACTCCACAGGTGGTGCAGACATCCCTTCACCTTGTGAGATGAAAGACTAGACTGTATTCAAGCCACTGCAAGGAAACCCGGCCTCCTTTCGAGTCAGGGCTTCTCGGTGTATATGCCCATTGAGGCAGCAATCTCAGGGTCCCTCCCTCATACCTATTGCTGAGAGAAGCCTCCTCTTGAGGGGCTTGTGGAAAGGTGGCCTACGTCTTGAGTCTAAGCCAGGGAATCAGCTCTCATCTCGAGGCAATTTGGGGTACACGGAGCAGTCCTCGAGTTGCTCTGCTGAACTTGGTACTCCTCTAGACTTGGCCCGTTGTTCTCGGGGACCTCTGGAGTTGCCTAAAGGGAGTCAAGCCTCAGGTCGTGTTTGATGGGGAACGGGGGATGGCTCTGGAGTCAATGCAGGGGAAGCGGGCCTCATCTCGAGTTGATTTGGGGCCCATGGAGCTCCTTCGCGATGCTGGTGTGACCTCAGGGTCCCTCTCTACTTGTGACAGTGTTTTTGCGGACTGTCTCGACATCCATCAAGCAAGTCGAGGCTCCTGACATGTTTCAGGGGGCTCACGGAATTGCTCTGCATGCAGTGCAGGGGAATCGGGCCTCATCTCGCTTGGAGGGGGAAGTCTCATGGTTTTTCTCGAGTTGCGGCGGGGACCTGGGGTACATTCTCGACTTACGGCGGGGATGGCCCTTCAACCCTCGTGTTTGTTCAACGAAGTCAGGACTCCTGTCGAGTTACGAGGGACACCTCAGGAGTCTCTTCGAGGCTTGGCAGGGCAAAAGGGACGCTTCTCGAGGTGAGTCGGGAGACCCAGGGTCCCTTTCCAGTAGCCACAGGGATACTGGGATTCCTGTCAATGTTCAAGAGGAGTCAGGCTCCGTCAAATTTTGAAGCAGTGAGCTCTGCGTGCCTCTCGAGGTGTCAGAGGCATGTGAGGCATTCCGTCGAAAGGAGTCGGGGACCTAGGGCTTTCTCTAGGGACTCCACAGGTGGTGCAGACATCCCTTCACCTTGTGAGATGAAAGACTAGACTGTATTCAAGCCACTGCAAGGAAACCCGGCCTCCTTTCGAGTCAGGGCTTCTCGGTGTATATGCCCATTGAGGCAGCAATCTCAGGGTCCCTCCCTCATACCTATTGCTGAGAGAAGCCTCCTCTTGAGGGGCTTGTGGAAAGGTGGCCTACGTCTTGAGTCTAAGCCAGGGAATCAGCTCTCATCTCGAGGCAATTTGGGGTACACGGAGCAGTCCTCGAGTTGCTCTGCTGAACTTGGTACTCCTCTAGACTTGGCCCGTTGTTCTCGGGGAACCTCTGGAGTTGCCTAAAGGGAGTCAAGCCTCAGGTCGTGTTTGATGGGGAACGGGGGATGGCTCTGGAGTCAATGCAGGGGAAGCGGGCCTCATCTCGAGTTGATTTGGGGCCCATGGAGCTCCTTCGCGATGCTGGTGTGACCTCAGGGTCCCTCTCTACTTGTGACAGTGTTTTTGCGGACTGTCTCGACATCCATCAAGCAAGTCGAGGCTCCTGACATGTTTCAGGGGGCTCACGGAATTGCTCTGCATGCAGTGCAGGGGAATCGGGCCTCATCTCGCTTGGAGGGGGAAGTCTCATGGTTTTTCTCGAGTTGCGGCGGGGACCTGGGGTACATTCTCGACTTACGGCGGGGATGGCCCTTCAACCCTCGTGTTTGTTCAACGAAGTCAGGACTCCTGTCGAGTTACGAGGGACACCTCAGGAGTCTCTTCGAGGCTTGGCAGGGCAAAAGGACGCTTCTCGAGGTGAGTCGGGAGACCCAGGGTCCCTTTCCAGTAGCCACAGGGATACTGGGATTCCTGTCAATGTTCAAGAGGAGTCAGGCTCCGTCAAATTTTGAAGCAGTGAGCTCTGCGTGCCTCTCGAGGTGTCAGAGGCATGTGAGGCATTCCGTCGAAAGGAGTCGGGGACCTAGGGCTTTCTCTAGGGACTCCACAGGTGGTGCAGACATCCCTTCACCTTGTGAGATGAAAGACTAGACTGTATTCAAGCCACTGCAAGGAAACCCGGCCTCCTTTCGAGTCAGGGCTTCTCGGTGTATATGCCCATTGAGGCAGCAATCTCAGGGTCCCTCCCTCATACCTATTGCTGAGAGAAGCCTCCTCTTGAGGGGCTTGTGGAAAGGTGGCCTACGTCTTGAGTCTAAGCCAGGGAATCAGCTCTCATCTCGAGGCAATTTGGGGTACACGGAGCAGTCCTCGAGTTGCTCTGCTGAACTTGGTACTCCTCTAGACTTGGCCCGTTGTTCTCGGGAACCTCTGGAGTTGCCTAAAGGGAGTCAAGCCTCAGGTCGTGTTTGATGGGGAACGGGGGATGGCTCTGGAGTCAATGCAGGGGAAGCGGGCCTCATCTCGAGTTGATTTGGGGCCCATGGAGCTCCTTCGCGATGCTGGTGTGACCTCAGGGTCCCTCTCTACTTGTGACAGTGTTTTTGCGGACTGTCTCGACATCCATCAAGCAAGTCGAGGCTCCTGACATGTTTCAGGGGGCTCACGGAATTGCTCTGCATGCAGTGCAGGGGGGAATCGGGCTCATCTCGCTTGGAGGGGGAAGTCTCATGGTTTTTCTCGAGTTGCGGCGGGGACCTGGGGTACATTCTCGACTTACGGCGGGGATGGCCCTTCAACCCTCGTGTTTGTTCAACGAAGTCAGGACTCCTGTCGAGTTACGAGGGACACCTCAGGAGTCTCTTCGAGGCTTGGCAGGGCAAAAGGGACGCTTCTCGAGGTGAGTCGGGAGACCCAGGGTCCCTTTCCAGTAGCCACAGGGATACTGGGATTCCTGTCAATGTTCAAGAGGAGTCAGGCTCCGTCAAATTTTGAAGCAGTGAGCTCTGCGTGCCTCTCGAGGTGTCAGAGGCATGTGAGGCATTCCGTCGAAAGGAGTCGGGGACCTAGGGCTTTCTCTAGGGACTCCACAGGTGGTGCAGACATCCCTTCACCTTGTGAGATGAAAGACTAGACTGTATTCAAGCCACTGCGAAAGGAAAGGCCGGCCTCCTTTTCGAGTCAGGGGCTTCTCAGGGTGTATATGCCCATTGGGAGGTGGCAGGCATCTCAGGGGGGTCCCGTCCCATCATTACCTATCTTGCTGAAGCAGTAGAGGAGACTCCTGAGAGGAGAGAAGCCTCTCCTTTGGAGTGGCGTGTGGGGAAAAGAGTTTGGCTACATGTGGCCACCGTCTTGAGGATCCTAAAGCCCAGGGAATTCCAGACTCATCCTACTGTCTGAGGGTCACAATTTTGGAGTGTATGGTCGGGGGGTACACGGAAAAAGGCAAGGTCGCTTTCGAGTGGGTTGCTCTGCTGAACTTGTGTCACCTCCTCGTAGACTTGGGCCGTGGATCCAGTTGTTCTCGGGGGGGGGAACCTCTGGAGTTGGGCCTAAAGGGAAGTCAAGGTCCCCCCCAAGCCTCAGGTTCGTGTTTGATGTGGAAGGGGGGGGGGATGGCTTCTGGTAGGAGTCAAATGCGGGGGATGCGGGGCCTCATCTCGAGGTTTTTTGAATTTGGGAGGGCGGGACCCATGGAGAGCCCTCTCGGCGATGCTGGGTGTTGACCTCAGGGTCCCCTCTCTACTTGTGTGACGTATTTTTGTTTTTTTTTTTTTTTGCGGACTTGTCTCGACCACCCATCAAGCAAAAGTCGAGGCTACTGACATGTTATCAGGGGGCTCACGGAATTGCTCTGCATGCAGTGCAGGGGAATCGGGCCTCATCTCGCTTGGAGGGGGAAGTCTCATGGTTTTTCTCGAGTTGCGGCGGGGACCTGGGGTACATTCTCGACTTACGGCGGGGATGGCCCTTCAACCCTCGTGTTTGTTCAACGAAGTCAGGACTCCTGTCGAGTTACGAGGGACACCTCAGGAGTCTCTTCGAGGCTTGGCAGGGCAAAAGGGACGCTTCTCGAGGTGAGTCGGGAGACCCAGGGTCCCTTTCCAGTAGCCACAGGGATACTGGGATTCCTGTCAATGTTCAAGAGGAGTCAGGCTCCGTCAAATTTTGAAGCAGTGAGCTCTGCGTGCCTCTCGAGGTGTCAGAGGCATGTGAGGCATTCCGTCGAAAGGAGTCGGGGACCTAGGGCTTTCTCTAGGGACTCCACAGGTGTGCAGACATCCCTTCACCTTGTGAGATGAAAGACTAGACTGTATTCAAGCCACTGCAAGGAAACCCGGCCTCCTTTCGAGTCAGGGCTTCTCGGTGTATATGCCCATTGAGGCAGCAATCTCAGGGTCCCTCCCTCATACCTATTGCTGAGAGAAGCCTCCTCTTGAGGGGCTTGTGGAAAGGTGGCCTACGTCTTGAGTCTAAGCCAGGGAATCAGCTCTCATCTCGAGGCAATTTGGGGTACACGGAGCAGTCCTCGAGTTGCTCTGCTGAACTTGGTACTCTCAAGATTGGCCCGTTGTTTTCGGGGAACCTCTGGAGTTGCCTAAAAGGGAGTTCATAGCCTCAGTTCGTGTTTTGATGGGGAACGTGGGATAGCGCTGGAGTCAATTGCAGGGGAAGCGGGCCTCATCTCGACGTTGATTTGGGGCCCATGGAGCACCTTGCAATTGCTGGTGTGACCTCCGGGTCTCTCTCTACTTGTGACAGTGTTTTTGTCGACCTGTCCTCGAAATCCATCAAGCAAGTCGGGGCTCTTGACATGTTCCAGGGGCTCCTCGGAATTCGCTTCTGCCATGCAGAGCAGGGGATTCGGGCTTCAACCTCGCTTGGAGGAGGCGGAAGTCTCATTGGTTTATCACGCAGGTTGCGCCGGGGACCTGGGGTACATTCTCGACTTACGGCGGGAATGGCCCTTCAACCCGCGTGTTTGTTCAAACGAAGTCAGGACTCCCTGTTGAGTTACGTGGACACCTCAGGAGATCTCTTCGAGAGGCTTGGCAGGAGCAAAAGGGTCGCTTCTGAGGTGAGTCGGGAGACCCAGGGTCCCTTTCCAGTAGCCCACAGGATACTGGGATTCCTGTCAATGTTCAAGAGGAGTTCAGCTTCCGTCAAATTTTGAAGCAGTGAAGCTCTGCGTGCCTCTCTGGGTGTCAGAGGTCATGTGAGGCATTCCGTCGAAAGATTCGGGGACCTAGGGCTTTTCTCTAGGGACTCCCTCTGGTAGGTTCGTGAAGACATTCCCTTCACCTTGTGAGATGAAAAGACTAGACTGATATTCAAAGCCACTGGCAAGGAAACCCGGCCTCCTTTCGAGTCAGGGTCTTCTCGGTGTATATGCCCATTTGAGGCAGCAATCTTTCAGGGTCCCTCCCATCATAACCTATTGCTGAGAGAAGCCTCCCCTTGAGGGGCTTGTGGAAAGGTGGCCTACGTCTTGAGTCTAATGCCAGGGAATCAGCTCTCATCTCGAGGCAAATTGGGGTACATACACGGAGCAGTCCTCGCAGTTGCTCTGGCTGAACTATGGTACTCGTCTAGACTTGGCTCCGTTGTTTCTCCTGGGAACCTCTGGAGTTGCCTAAAGGGAGTCAAGCCTCAGGTCGTGTTTGATGGGGATACGGGGGATGGCTCTGGAGTCAATGCAGGGGAAGCGGGCCTCATCTCGAGTTGATTTGGGGCCCTTTGATGGAGCTCCTTCGCGATGCTGGTGTGACCCTCAGGGTCCCTCTCTACTTGTGACAAGTGTTTTTGCGGACTGTCTCGACATCCATCAAGCAAGTCGAGGCTCCTGACATGTTTCAGGGGGCTCACGGAATTGCTCTGGCATGCAAATGCAGGGGAATTCGGGCCTCATCTCGCTTGGAGGGGGAAGTCTCATGGTTTTTCTCGATTGCGCGGGGGACCTGGGGTACATTCTCGACTTAACGGCGGGGATGGCCCTTCAACCCTCGTGTTTGTTCAACGAAGTCAGGAGATCCCTGTCGAGTTACGAGGGACACCTCAGGAGTCTCTTCGAGGCTTGGCAGGGCAAAAGGGACGCTTCTCGAGGTGAGTCGGGAGAACCCAGGGTCCCTTTCCAGTAGCCACAGGGATACTGGGATTCCTGTCAATGTTCAAGAGGAGTCAGGCTCCGTCAAATTTTGAAGCATGTGAGCTCTGCGTGCCTCTCGGGTGTCAGAGGCATGTGAGGCATTCCGTCGAAAGGAGTCGGGGACCTAGGGCTTTCTGCTAGGGACTCCACAGGTGGTGCAGACATCCCTTCACCTTGTGAGATGAAAGACTAGACTGTATTCAAGCCACTGCAAGGAAACCCCGGCCTCCTTTCGAAAGTCAGGGGACTTCTCGGTGTATATGCCCATTGAGGGCAGCAATCTCAGGTCCCTCCCTCATACCTATTGCTGAGAGAAGCCTCCTCTTGAGGGGCTTGTGGAAAGGTGGCCTACGTCTTGAGTCTAAAGCCAGGGAATCAGCTCTCATCTCGAGGCACATTTGGGGTACACGGAGCAGTCCTCGAGTTGCTCTGCTGAACTTGGTAACTCCTCTAGACTTGGCCCGTTGTTCTCGGGGTAACCTCTGGAGTTGCCTAAAGGGGAGTCAAGCCTCAGGTCGTGTTTGATGGGGAACTGGGGATGGCTCTGGAGTCAATGCAGGGGAAGCGGGCCTCATCTCGAGTTGATTTGGGGCCCATGGAGCTCCTTCGCGAATGCTGGTGCTGACCTCAGGGTCCCTCTCTACTTGTGACAGTGTTTTTTGCGGACTGTCTCGACATCCATCAAGCAAGTCGAGGCTCCTGACATGTTTCAGGGGGACTCACGGAATTGCTCTCCGCATGCAGTGCAGGGGAATCGGGCCTCATCTCGCTTGGTAGGGGGAAGTATCATTTTGTTTTTTCTCGAGTTGCGGCGGGGACCTGGGGTACATTCTCGACTTACGGCGGGGATGGCCCTTCAACCCTGGTGTTTGTTCAACGAAGTCAGGACTCCTGTCGAGTTACGAGGGACACCTCAGGAGTCTCTTCGAGGCTTGGCAGGGCAAAAGGGACGCTTCTCGAGGTGAGTCGGGAGACCCAGGGGTCCCTTTCCAGTAGCCACAGGGATACTGGGATTCCTGTCAATGTTCAAGAGGAGTCAGGCTCCGTCAAATTTTGAAGCAGTGAGCTCTGCGTGCCTCTCGAGGTGTCAGAGGCATGTGAGGCATTCCGTCGAAAGGAGTCGGGGACCTAGGGCTTTCTCTAGGGACTCCACAGGTGGTGCAGACATCCCTTCACCTTGTGAGATGAAAGACTAGACTGTATTCAAGCCACTGCAAGGAAACCCGGCCTCCTTTCGAGTCAGGGCTTCTCGGTGTATATATGCCCATTGAGGCAGCAATCTCAGGGTCCCTCCCTCATACCTATTGCTGAGAGAAGCCTCCTCTTGAGGGGCTTGTGGAAAGGTGGCCTATGTCTTGAGTCTAAGCCAGGGAATCAGCTCTCATCTCGAGGCAATTTGGGGTACACGGAGCAGTCCTCGAGTTGCTCTGCTGAACTTGGTACTCCTCTAGACTTGGCCCGTTGTTCTCGGGGAACCTCTGGAGTTGCCTAAAGGGAGTCAATCCTCAGGTCGTGTTTGATGGGGAACGGGGGATGGCTCTGGAGTCAATGCAGGGGAAGCGGGCCTCATCTCGAGTTGATTTGGGGCCCATGGAGCTCCTTCGCGATGCTGGTGTGACCTCAGGGTCCCTCTCTACTTGTGACAGTGTTTTTGCGGACTGTCTCGACATCCATCAAGCAAGTCGAGGCTCCTGACATGTTTCAGGGGGCTCACGGAATTGCTCTGCATGCAGTGCAGGGGAATCGGGCCTCATCTCGCTTGGAGGGGGAAGTCTCATGGTTTTTCCTCGAGTTGCGGCGGGGACCTGGGGTACATTCTCGACTTACGGCGGGGATGGCCCTTCAACCCTCGTGTTTG
Source organism: Odocoileus hemionus (assembly GCA_020976825.1). Taxonomy (NCBI): domain Eukaryota; kingdom Metazoa; phylum Chordata; class Mammalia; order Artiodactyla; family Cervidae; genus Odocoileus; species Odocoileus hemionus. The sequence continues at coordinate 47,194 of JAJLRB010001818.1, forward strand.
TTCAACGAAGTCAGGAGTCCTGTCGAGTTACGAGGGACACCTCAGGAGTCTCTTCGAGGCTTGGCAGGGCAAAAGGACGCTTCTCGAGGTGAGTCGGGAGACCCAGGGTCCCTTTCCAGTAGCCACAGGGATACTGGGATTCCTGTCAATGTTCAAGAGGAGTCAGGCTCCGTCAAATTTTGAAGCAGTGAGCTCTGCGTGCCTCTCGAGGTGTCAGAGGCATGTGAGGCATTCCGTCGAAAGGAGTCGGGGACCTAGGGCTTTCTCTAGGGACTCCACAGGTGGTGCAGACATCCCTTCACCTTGTGAGATGAAAGACTAGACTGTATTCAAGCCACTGCAAGGAAACCCGGCCTCCTTTCGAGTCAGGGCTTCTCGGTGTATATGCCCATTGAGGCAGCAATCTCAGGGTCCCTCCCTCATACCTATTGCTGAGAGAAGCCTCCTCTTGAGGGGCTTGTGGAAAGGTGGCCTACGTCTTGAGTCTAAGCCAGGGAATCAGCTCTCATCTCGAGGCAATTTGGGGTACACGGAGCAGTCCTCGAGTTGCTCTGCTGAACTTGGTACTCCTCTAGACTTGGCCCGTTGTTCTCGGGGAACCTCTGGAGTTGCCTAAAGGGAGTCAAGCCTCAGGTCGTGTTTGATGGGGAACGGGGGATGGCTCTGGAGTCAATGCAGGGGAAGCGGGCCTCATCTCGAGTTGATTTGGGGCCCATGGAGCTCCTTCGCAATGCTGGTGTGACCTCAGGGTCCCTCTCTACTTGTGACAGTGTTTTTTGCGGACTGTCTCGACATCCATCAAGCAAGTCGAGGCTCCTGACATGTTTCAGGGGGCTCACGGAATTGCTCTGCATGCAGTGCAGGGAATCGGGCCTCATCTCGCTTGGAGGGGGAAGTCTCATGGTTTTTCTCGAGTTGCGGGCGGGGACCTGGGGTACATTCTCGACTTAACGGCGGGGATGGCCCTTCAACCCTCGTGTTTGTTCAACGAAGTCAGGACTCCTGTCGAGTTACGAGGGACACCTCAGAGTCTCTTCGAGGCTTGGCAGGGCAAAAGGGACGCTTCTCGAGGTGAGTCGGGAGACCCAGGGTCCCTTTCCAGTAGCCACAGGGATACTGGGATTCCTGTCAATGTTCAAGAGGAGTCAGGCTCCGTCAAATTTTGAAGCAGTGAGCTCTGCGTGCCTCTCGGGGTGTCAGAGGCATGTGAGGCATTCCGTCGAAAGGAGTCGGGACCTAGGGCTTTCTCTAGGGACTCCACAGGTGGTGCAGACATCCCTTCACCTTGTGAGATGAAAGACTAGACTGTATTCAAGCCACTGCAAGGAAACCCGGCCTCCTTTCGAGTCAGGGCTTCTCGGTGTATATGCCCATTGAGGCAGCAATCTCAGGGTCCCTCCCTCATACCTATTGCTGAGAGAAGCCTCCTCTTGAGGGGCTTGTGGAAAGGTGGCCTACGTCTTGAGTCTAAGCCAGGGAATCAGCTCTCATCTCAGGGCAATTTGGGGTACACGGAGCAGTCCTCGAGTTGCTCTGCTGAACTTGGTACTCGTCTAGACTTGGCCCGTTGTTCTCCGGGAACCTCTGGAGTTGCCTAAAGGGAGTCAAGCCTCAGGTCGTGTTTGATGGGGAACTGGGGATGGCTCTGGAGTCAATGCAGGGGAAGCGGGCCTCATCTCGAGTTGATTTGGGGCCCATGGAGCTCCTTCGCGATGCTGGTGTGACCTCAGGGCCCTCTCTACTTGTGACAGTGTTTTTGCGGACTGTCTCGACATCCATCAAGCAAGTCGAGGCTCCTGACATGTTTCAGGGGGCTCACGGAATTGCTCTGCATGCAGTGCAGGGGAATCGGGCCTCATCTCGCTTGGAGGGGATAAGTCTCATTGTTTTTCTCGAGTTGCGGCGGGGACCTGGGGTACATTCTCGACTTACGGCGGGGATGGCCCTTCAACCCTCGTGTTTGTTCAACGAAGTCAGGACTCCTGTCGAGTTACGAGGGACACCTCAGGAGTCTCTTCGAGGCTTGGCAGGGCAAAAGGGACGCTTCTCGAGGTGAGTCGGGAGACCCAGGGTCCCTTTCCAGTAGCCACAGGGATACTGGGATTCCTGTCAATGTTCAAGAGTTCAAGAGGGAGTCAGGCTCCGTCAAATTTTGAAGCAGTGAGCTCTGCGTGCCTCTCGAGGTGTCAGAGGCATGTGAGGCATTCCGTCGAAAGGAGTCGGGGACCTAGGGCTTTCTCTAGGGACTCCACAGGTGGTGCAGACATCCCTTCACCTTGTGAGATGAAAGACTAGACTGTATTCAAGCCACTGCAAGGAAACCCGGCCTCCTTTCGAGTCAGGGCTTCTCGGTGTATATGCCCATTGAGGCAGCAATCTCAGGGTCCCTCCCTCATACCTATTGCTGAGAGAAGCCTCCTCTTGAGGGGCTTGTGGAAAGGGTGGCCTACGTCTTGAGTCTAAGCCAGGGAATCAAGCTCTCATCTCGAGGCAATTTGGGGTACACGGAGCAGTCCTCGAGTTGCTCTGCTGAACTTGGTACTCCCTCTAGACTTGGCCCGTTGTTCTCGGGGGGGGGGAACCTCTGGAGTTGCCTAAAGGGGGAGTCAAGCCTCAGGTCGTGTGGTTGATGGGGAACGGGGGATGGCTCTGGAGTCAATGCAGGGGAAGCGGGGCCCTCATCTCGAAAGTTGATTTGGGGCCCATGGAAGCTCCTTCGCGATGCTGGTGTGACCTCAGGGTCCCTCTCTACATGTGACAGTGTTTTTTGCTGAACTGTCTCGACATCCATCAAGCAAGTCGAGGGCTCCTGACATGTTTCAGGGGGCTCACGGAATTGCTCTGCATGCAGTTGCAGGGGAATCGGGCCTCATATCTCGCTTGGAGGGGGAAGTCTCATGGTTTTTCTCTCTGAGTTGCGGCGGGGACCTGGGGTACATCATTTCTCGACTTAAAACGGCGGGCTGATGGGATAGGCCCTTCAACCCTCGTGTTTGATTTCAAGCGAAGTCAGGACTCCTGTCGAGTTACGAGGGACACCTCAGGAGTCTCTTCGAGGCTTGGCAGGGCAAAAGGGACGTCTTCTCGAGGCTGAGTCGTCGGAGAACCCAGGGTCCCCTTTCCAGTAGCCACAGGGATACTGGGATTCCTGTCAATGTTCAAGAGGATCAGGCTCCGTCAAATTTTGAAGTGAGCACTTGACCTCTAAGGTTCAGAGCGTGCCTTTCTCGAGGTGTCAGAGGCATGTGAGGCATTCCCGTCGAAGGAGTCGGGGACCTAGGCTTTCTCTCTAGGGACTCCACAGGTGGTGCATGAACATCCCTTCACCTTGTGAGATGAAAGACTAGACTGTATTCAAGCCACTGCAAGGAAACCCTGCCTCCTTTCGAGTCAGGGCTTCTCGGTGTATATGCCCATTGAGGCAGCAATCTCAGGGTCCCTCCCTCATACCTATTGCTGAGAGAAAAGCCCTTCCCTCTTGAGGGGCTTGTGGAAAAGGTGGCCTACGTCTTGAGTCTAAGCCAGGGAATCAGCTCTCATCTCGAGGCAATTTGGGGTACACGGACGCAGTCCTCGAGTTGCTCAGAGTCTGCTGAACTTGGTACTCCTCTAGACTTGGCCCGTTGTTCTCGGGGGAACCTCTGGAGTTGCCTAAAGGGAGTCAAGCCTCAGGTCGTGTTTGATGGGGAACGGGGGATGGCTCTGGAGTCAATGCAGGGGAAGCGGGCCTCATCTCGAGTTGATTTGGGGCCCATGGAGCTCCTTCGCGATGCTGGTGTGACCTCAGGGTCCCTCTCTACTTTGTGACAGTGTTTTTTTTGCGGACTGTCTCTCGACATCCATCAAGCAAGTCGAGGCTCCTGACATGTTTCAGGGGGCTCACGGAATTGCTCTGCATGCAGTGCAGGGGGGAATCGGGGGCCTCATCTCTCGCTTGGAGGGGGAAGTCTCATGGTTTTTTCTCGAGTTTGCGGCGGGGGGGACCTGGGGTACATTCCTCTCGACTTACGGCGGGGATGGCCCTTCAACCCTCGTGTTTGTTCAACGAAGTCAGGATATCCTCCTGTCGAGTTACGAGGGACACCTCAGGAGTCTCTTCGAGGCTTGGCAGGGCAAAAGGGACGCTTCTCGAGGTGAGTTCGGAAGAGACCCAGGGGGTCCCTTTCCAGTAGCCACAGGGATACTGGGATTCCTGTCAAATGTTCAAGAGGAGAGTCAGGCTCCGTCCAAATTTTGAAGCAGTGAGCTCTGCGTGCCTTCTCGATCGGTGTCAGAGGCCATGTGAGGCATTCCGTCGAAAGGAGTCGGGGGGACCTAGGGCTTTCTCTAGGGACTCCACAGGTGGTGCAGACATCCCTTCACCTTGTGAGATGAAAAGACTAGACTGTAATTCAAGCCACTGCAAGGAAACCCGGCCTCCTTTCGAGTCAGGGCTTCTCGGTGTATATGCCCATTGAGGCAGCAATCTCAGGGTCCCTCCCTCATACCTATTGCTGAGAGAAGCCTCCTCTTGAGGGGCTTGTGGAAAGGTGGCCTACGTCTTGAGTCTAAGCCAGGGAATCAGCTCTCATCTCGAGGCAATTTGGGGGTACACGGAGCAGTCCTCGAGTTGCTCTGCTGAACTTGGTACTCCTCTAGACTTGGCCCCGTTGTTCTCGGGGAACCTCTGGAGTTGCCTAAAGGGAGTCAAGCCTCAGTGTCGTGTTTGATGGGGAACGGGGGATGGCTCTGGATCAATGCAGGGGAAGCGGGGGCCTCATCTCGAGTTGATTTGGGGCCCATGGAGCTCCTTCGCGATGCTGGTGTGACCTCAGGGTCCCCTCTCTACTTGTGACAGTGTTTTTTGCGGACTGTCTCGACATCCATCAAGCAAAGTCGAGGCTCCTGACATGTTTTTCAGGGGGCTCACGGAATTGCTCTGCATGCAGTGCAGGGGAAATCGGGCCTCATCTCGCTTGGAGGGGGAAGTCTCATGGTTTTTCTCTCGAGTTGCGGCGGGGACCTGGGGTACATTCTCGACTTACGGCGGGGATGGCCCTTCAACCCTCGTGTTTGTTCAACGAAGAAGTCAGGACTCCTGTCGAGTTACGAGGACACCTCAGGAGTCTCTTCGAGGCTTGGCAGGGCAAAAGGGGACGCTTCTCGAGGTGAGTCGGGAGACCCAGGGTCCCTTTCCCAGTAGCCACAGGGATACTGGGATTCCTGTCAATGTTCAAGAGGAGTCAGGCTCCGTCAAATTTTGAAGCAGTGAGCTCTGCTGTGCCTCTCGAGGTGTCAGAGGCATGTGAGGCATTCCGTCGAAAGGAAGTCGGGGACCTAGGGCTTTCTCTAGGGACTCCACAGGTGGTGCAGACATCCCTTCACTTGTGAGATGAAAGACTAGACTGTATTCAAGCCACTGCAAGGAAAACCCGCCGGCCTCCTTTCGAGTCAGGGCTTCTCGGTGTATATGCCCATTGAGGCAGCAATCTCAGGGTCCCTCCCTCATACCTATTGCTGAGAGAAGCCTCCTCTTGAGGGGCTTTGTGGAAAGGTGGCCTACGTCTTGAGTCTAAAGCCAGGGAATCAGCTCTCATCTCGAGGCAATTTGGGGTACACGGAGCAGTCCTCGAGTTGCTCTGCTGAACTTGGTACTCCTCTAGACTTGGCCCGTTGTTCTCGGGGAACCTCTGGAGTTGCCTAAAGGGAGTCAAGCCTCAGGTCGTGTTTTGATGGGGAACGGGGGATGGCTCTGGAGTCAATGCAGGGGAAGCGGGCCTCATCTCGAGTTGATTTGGGGCCCATGGAGCTCCCTCTCGCGATGCTGGTGTGACCTCAGGGTCCCTCTCTACTTGTGACAGTGTTTTTGCGGACTGTCTCGACATCCATCAAGCAAGTCGAGGCTCCTGACATGTTTCAGGGGGCTCACGGAATTGCTCCTGCATTGCATGCAGTGCAGGGGAATCGGGCCTCATCTCGCTTGGAGGGGGAAGTCTCATGGTTTTTCTCGAGTTGCGTTTGCGGGGGGGGGACCTGGGACCTGGGGTACATTCTCGACTTACGGCGGGGATGGCCCTTCAACCCTCGTGTTGGTTTTCAACGAAGTCAGGACTCCTGTCGAGTTACGAGGGACACCTCAGGGAGTCTCTTCGAGGCTTGGCAGGGCAAAAGGAACGCTTCTCGAGGTGAGTCGGGAGAGGTGGGAGAGACCCAGGGTCCCTTTCCAGTAGCCACAGGGATACTGGATTCCTGTCAATGTTCAAGAGGAGTCAGGCTCCGTCAAAATTTTGAAGCAGTGAGCTCTGCGTGCCTCTCGAGGTGTCAGAGGCATGTGAGGCATTCCGTCGAAAGGAGTCGGGGACCTAGGGCTTTCTCTAGGGACTCCACAGGTGGTGCAGACATCCCTTCAGCTTGTGAGATGAAAGACTAGACTGTATTCAAGCCACTGCAAGGAAACCCGGCCTCCTTTCGAGTCAGGGCTTCTCGGTGTATATGCCCATTGAGGCAGCAATCTCAGGGTCCCTCCCTCATACCTATTGCTGAGAGAAGACTCCTCTTGAGGGGCTTGTGGAAAGGTGGCCTACGTCTTGAGTCTAAGCCAGGGAATCAGCTCTCATCTCGAGGCAATTTGGGGTACACGGAGCAGTCCTCGAGTTGCTCTGCTGAACTTGGTACATCTCTAGACTTGGCCCGTTGTTCTCGGGGAACCTGGAGTGGAGTTGCCTAAAAAGGGAGTCAAGCCTCAGGTCGTGTTTGATGGGGAACGGGGGATGGCTCTGGAGTCAATGCAGGGGAAGCGGGCCTCATCTCGAGTTGATTTGGGGCCCATGGAGCTCCTTCGCGATGCTGGTGTGACCTCAGGGTCCCTCTCTACTTGTGACAGTGTTTTTGCGGACTGTCTCGACATCCATCAAGCAAGTCGAGGCTCCTGACATGTTTCAGGGGGCTCACGGAATTGCTCTGCATGCAGTGCAGGGGAATCGGGCCTCATCTCGCTTGGAGGGGGAAGTCTCATGGTTTTTCTCGAGTTGCGGCGGGGACCTGGGGTACATTCTCGACTTACGGCGGGGATGGCCCTTCAACCCTCGTGTTGGGTCAACGAAGTCAGGACTCCTGTCGAGTTACGAGGGACACCTCAGGAGTCTCTTCGAGGCTTGGCAGGGCAAAAGGAACGCTTTCTCGAGGTGAGTCGGGAGACCCAGGGTCCCTTTCCAGTAGCCACAGGGATACTGGGATTCCTGTCAATGTTCAAGAGGAGTCAGGCTCCGTCAAATTTTGAAGCAGTGAGCTCTGCGTGCCTCTCGAGGTGTCAGAGGCATGTGAGGCATTCCGTCGAAAGGAGGAGTCGGGGACCTAGGGGCTTTCTCTAGGGACTCCACAGGTGGTGCAGACATCCCTTCAGCTTGTGAGATGAAAGACTAGACTGTATTCAAGCCACTGCAAGGAAAGCCGGCCTCCTTTCGAGTCAGGGCTTCTCGGTGTATATGCCCATTGAGGCAGCAATCTCAGGCTCCCTCCCTCATACCTATTGCTGAGAGAAGCCTCCTCTTGAGGGGCTTGTGGAAAGGTGGCCTACGTCTTGAGTCTAAGCCAGGGAATCAGCTCTCATCTCGAGGCAATTTGGGGTACACGGAGCAGTCCTCGAGTTGCTCTGCTGAACTTGGTACTCCTCTAGACTTGGCCCGTTGTTCTCGGGGAACCTCTGGAGTTGCCTAAAGGGGAGTCAAGCCTCAGGTCGTGTTTGATGGGGAACGGGGGATGGCTCTGGAGTCAATGCAGGGGAAGCGGGCCTCATCTCGAGTTGATTTGGGGCCCATGGAGCTCCTTCGCGATGCTGGTGTGACCTCAGGGTCCCTCTCTACTTGTGACAGTGTTTTTGCGGACTGTCTCGACATCCATCAAGCAAGTCGAGGCTCCTGACATGTTTCAGGGGGCTCACGGAATTGCTCTGCATGCAGTGCAGGGGAATCGGGCCTCATCTCGCTTGGAGGGGGAAAGTCTCATGGTTTTTCTCGAGTTGCGGCGGGGACTGGGGTACATTCTCGACTTACGGCGGGGATGGCCCTTCAAACCCTCGTGTTTGTTCAACGAAGTCAGGACTCCTGTCGAGTTACGAGGGACACCTCAGGAGTCTCTTCGAGGCTTGGCAGGGCAAAAGGGAAGCTTCTCGAGGTGAGTCCGGGAGACCCAGGGTCCCTTTCTCAGTAGCCACAGGGATACTGGATTCCTGTCAATGTTCAAGAGGAGTCAGGCTCCGTCAAATTTTGAAAGCAGTGAGCTCTGCGTGCCCCTCTCGAGGTGTCAGAGGCATGTGAGGCATTCCGTCGAAAGGAGTCGGGGAGGGACTAGGGCTTTCTCTAGGGACTCCACAGGTGGTGCAGGACATCCCTTCAGCTTGTGAGATGAAAGGACTAGACTGTATTCAAGCCAACTGCAAGGAAACCCGGCCTCCTTTCGAGTCAGGGCTTTCGGTGTATATGCCCCATTGAGGCAGCAATCTCAGGGTCCTCCCTCATACCTATTGCTGAGAGAAAGCCTCCTCTTGAGGGGCTTGTGAAAGGTGGCTACGTCTTGAGTTAAGCCAGGGATAATCAGCTCTCATCTCGAGGCAATTTGGGGTACACGGAGCAGGTCCTCGAGTTGCTCTGCTGAACTTGGTACTCCTCTAGACTTGGCCCGTTGTTCTCGGGGGAAACCTCTGGAGTTGCCTAAAGGGAGTCAAGCCTCAGGTCGTGTTTGATGGGGGAACGGGGGATGGCTCTGGAGTCAATGCAGGGGAAGCGGGCCTCATCTCGAGTTGATTTGGGGCCCTGGAGCTCTCTTCGCAATCTGCTGGTGTGACCTCAGGGTCCCTCTCTACTTGTGACAGTGTTTTTGCGGACTGTATCGACATCCATCAAGCAAGTCGAGGCTCCTGACATGTTTCAGGGGGCTCACGGAATTGCTCTGCATGCAGTGCAGGGGAATCGGGCTTCATCTCGCTTGGAGGGGGAAGTCTCACATGGTTTTTCTCGAGTTGCGGCAGGGGACCTGGGGTACATTCCTCGACTTACGGCGGGGACTGGCCCTTCAAACCCTCGTGTTGGTTCAACGGAAGTCAGGACTCTGTCGAGTTACGAGGGACACCTCAGGAGTCTCTTCGAGGCTTGGCAGGGCAAAAGGGGCGCTTCTCGAGGTGCAGTCGGGTGACCCAGGGTCCCTTTCCAGTAGCCACAGGGATACTGGGATTTCCTGTCAATGTTCAAGAGGAGTCAGGCTCCGTCAAATTTTGAAGCAGTGAGCTCTGCGTGCCTCTCGAGGTGTCAGAGGCATGTGAGGCATTCCGTCGAAAAGGAGTCGGGGACCTAGGGCTTTCTCTAGGGACTCCACAGTGGTGCAGACATCCCCTTCAGCCTTGTGAGATGAAAGGACGTTAGAACTGTATTCAAGAGGCCACTGCAAGGGAAGCCGGCCTCCTTTCAGAGTCAGGGCTTCTCGGTGTATATGCCCATTGAGGCAGCAATCTCAGGGTCCCTCCCTCATTTCCTATTGCTGAGAGGAAGCCTCCTCTTGAGGGGCTTGTGGAAAGGTGGCCTACGTCTTGATGTCTAAGCCAGGGAATCACAATCTCTCATCTCGAGGCAATTTGGGGTACACGGAGCAGTCCTCGAGTTGCTCTGCTGAACTTGGTACTCCTCTAGACTTGGCCCGTTGTTCTCGGGGAACTCTGGAGAGTTGCCTAAAGGGAGTCAAGCCTCAGGTCGTGTTTGATGGGGAACGGGGGATGGCTATGGAGTCAATGCAGGGGAAGCGGGCCTCATCATCGAGTTGATTTTGGGGCCCATGGAGCTCCTTCGCGATGCTGGTGTGACCTCAGGGTCCCTCTCTACTTGTGACAGTGTTTTTGTGCGGACTGTCTCGTCATCCATCAAGCAAGTCGAGGCTCCTGACCATGTTTCAGGGGCTCACGGAATTGCTCTGCATGCAGTGCAGGGAAATCGGGCCGTCATACGGCTCGCTTGGAGGGGGAAAGTCTCATGGTTTTTATCGAGTTGCGGCGGGGCTACCTGGGGTACATTCTCGACTTACGGCGGGGATGGCCCTTCAACCTCGTGTTTGGTTCAACGAAAAGTCAGGAGTCCTGTCGAGTTACGAGGGACACCTCAGGATAGTCTCTTCGAGGCTTGGCAGGGCAAAAAGGGACGCTTCTCGAGGTGAGTCGGGAGACCAGGGTCCCTTTCCAGTAGCCACAGGGATACTGGGATTCCTGTCAATGTTCAAGAGGAGTCAGGCTCCGTCAAATTTGAAGCAGTGAGCTCTGACGTGCCTTCGAGGTGTCAGAGGCTTGTGAGGCATTCCGACTCGAAAGGAGTCGGGGACCTAGGGCTTTCTCTAGGGACTCCACAGGTGGTGCAGCCATCCCTTCAGCTTGTGAGATGAAAGACTAGACTGTATTAAGCCACTGCAAGGAAGACCCGGCACTCCTTTCGAGTCAGGGCTTCTCGGTGTATATGCCCTATTGAGGCAGCAATCTCAGGGTCCCTCCCTCATTACACTATTGCTTGAGAGAAGCCCCTCCCATCTTGAGGGGCTTGTGGAAAGGTGGCCTACGTCTTGAGTCTAAGCCAGGGAATCAGCTCTCATCTCGAGGCAATTTGGGTACACGGAGCAGTCCTCGAGTTGCTCTGCTGAACTTGGTACTCCTCTAGACTTGGCCCGTTGTTCTCAGGGGAACCTCTGGAGTTGCCTCAAAGGGAGTCAAGCCTCAGGTGTCCGTGTTTGATGGGGAACGGGGGATGGCTCTGGAGTCAATGCAGGGGAAGCGGGCCTCATCTCGAGTTGATTTGGGGCCCATGGAGCTCCTTCGCGATGCTGGTGTGACACCTCAGGGTCCCTCTCTACTTGTGACAGTGTTTTTGCGGGACTGTCTCGACATCCATCAAGCAAGTTCCGAGGCTCCTGACATGTTTCAGGGGGCTCACCACGGTAATTGTTCTCTGCATGCAGTTGCAGGGGAATCGGGCCTCATCTCGCTTGGAGGGGGAAGTCTCATGTTTTTCTCGAGTTTGCGGCGGGGGACCTGGGGTGTACATTTCTCGACTTACGGCGGGGGGCATGGCCTTCAACCCTCGTGTTTGTTCAACGAAGTCCTAGGAGTCCCTGTCCTAGCGAGTTTCGAGGGACACAGCTCCAGGAGTCTCTTCGAGGCTTGGCAGGGCAAAAGGGACGCTTCTCGAGGTGAAGTCGGGAGACCCAGGGTCCCTTTCCAGTAGCCACAGGGATACTGGGATTCCTGTCAATGTTCAAGAGGAGTCAGGCTCCCGTCAAATTTTGAAGCAGTGAGCTATCTGCGTGCTTTCGAGGTGTCAGAGGCATGTGAGGCATTCCGTCGAAATAAGTCGGGGACCTAGGGCTTTCTCTAGGGACTCCACAGGATGGTGCAGACATCCCCTTCAACCTTGTGAGATGAAAGACTAGACTGTATTCAAGCCACTGCAAGGAAACCCGGCCTCCTTTCGAAGTCAGGGCTTCTCGGTGTATATGCCCATTGAGGCAGCAATTCTCGGGTCCCCTCCCTCATACCTATTGCTGAGAGAAGCCTCCTCCTCTTGAGGGGCTTGTGGAAAGGTGGCCTACGTCTTGAGTCTAAGCCAGGGAATCAGCTGACTCATCTCGAGGCAAATTTGGGGTACACGGAGCAGTCCTCGAGTTGCTCTGCTGAACTTGGTACTCTCTAGACTTGGCCCGTTGTTCTCGGGGAACCTCTGGAGTTGCCTAAAGGGAGTCAAGCCTCAGGTCGTGTTTGATGGGGAACGGGGGATGGCTCTGGAGTCAATGCAGGGGAAGCGGGCCTCATCTCGAGTTGATTTGGGGCCCATGGAGCTCCTTCGCGATGCTGGTGTGACCTCAGGGTCCCTCTCTACTTGTGACAGTGTTTTTGCGGACTGTCTCGACATCCATCAAGCAAGTCGAGGCTCCTGACATGTTTCAGGGGGCTCACGGAATTGCTCTGCATGCAGTGCAGGGGAATCGGGCTTCATCTCGCTTGGAGGGGGAAGTCTCATGGTTTTTCTCGAGTTGCGGCGGGGACCTGGGGTACATTCTCGACTTACGGCGGGGATGGCCCTTCAACCCTCGTGTTGGTTCAACGAAGTCAGGACTCCTGTCGAGTTACGAGGGACACCTCAGGAGTCTCTTCGAGGCTTGGCAGGGCAAAAGGGAACGCTTCTCGAGGTGAGTCGGGAGAGACCCAGGGTCCCTTTCCAGTAGCCACAGGGATACTGGGATTCCTGTCAATGTTCAAGAGGAGTCAGGCTCCGTCAAATTTTGAAGCAGTGAGCTCTGCGTGCCTCTCGGGGTGTCAGAGGCATGTGAGGCATTCCGTCGAAAGGAGTCGGGGACCTAGGGCTTTCTCTAGGGACATCCACAGGTGGTGCAGACATCCCTTCACCTTGTGAGATGAAAGACTAGACTGTATTCAAGCCACTGCAAGGAAACCCGGCCTCCTTTCGAGTCAGGGCTTCTCGGTGTATATGCCCATTGAGGCAGCAATCTCAGGGTCCCTCCCTCATACCTATTGCTGAGAGAAGCCTCCTCTTGAGGGCTTGTGGAAAGGTGGCCTACGTCTTGAGTCTAAGCCAGGGAATCAGCTCTCATCTCGAGGCAATTTGGGGTACACGGAGCAGTCCTCGAGTTGCTCTGCTGAACTTGGTACTCCTCTAGACTTGGCCCGTTGTTCTCGGGGAACCTCTGGAGTTGCCTAAAGGGAGTCAAGCCTCAGGTCGTGTTTGATGGGGAACGGGGGATGGCTCTGGAGTCAATGCAGGGGAAGCGGGCCTCATCTCTCGAGTTGATTTGGGGCCCATGGAGCTCCTTCGCGGGTGCGATGCTGGTGTGACCTCAGGGTCCCTCTCTACTTGTGACAGTGTTTTTGCGGACTGTCTCGAATCCTATCAAGCAAGTCGAGGCTCCTGACATGTTTCAGGGGGCTCCACGGAAATTGCTCTGCAATGCAGTGCAGGGGAATCGGGCCTCATCTCGCTTGGACGGGGGGAACAGTCTCATTGTTTTTCTCGAGTTGCGAGCGGGGACTCATGGGGTACATTCTCGGTACTTACGGCGGGGGGTGGTGATGCGCCCTTCAACCCTCGTGTTTTGTTCAACGAAAGTCAGGACTCCCTGTCGAGTTAACGAGGGAGCACCTCATGGAGTCTCTTCGAGGCTTGGCAGGGCACCAAATAAAATTGGACTGGGTGCTTCCTCGAGGTGAGTCGGGAGACCACTAGGGTCCACATTTCCAGTAGACCACAAATAAAAAACGGATACTGGGATTCCTGTCAATGTTCAAGAGGAGTCAGGCTCCGTCAAATTTTGACAGCAGTGAGCTCTGCGTGTCTTCCCGTCTCGGAGGTGTCAGTAGGCATGTGAGAGCATTCCGTCAAGAAAGGAGTTGGCGGGTGACCTATGGCTTTCTATAGGGACTAACCACAGGTGGTGCAGACATCCACCTTACCTTTGTGTAGCATGAAAGACTAGACTGTTAATTTCAAGCCACTGCAAGGAAACCCCGGAACCTACCTTTCGAGTCAGGGCTCTCATCTACGGTGTATATGCTCCATTGAAGGCAATGAAGCAATCTCCAGGGTCCCTCCCATCATTACCTATTGCTGAGAGAAGCTCCTCCGATCTGAGGGGCTTGTGGAAAGGTGGCCTACGTCCTTGAGTCTAAGCCAGGCGAATTTGCACGTGCTCTCAATCTCGAGGCAATTTTGGGTAACTCGGTTAGCAAGTCCTCGAGTTGCTCTGCTGAATCTTGGTAACTCCTCTAGACTTGGCCGCGTTGTTCTCGGTGGAACCTCTTGGAGTTGCCTAAGGGAGAGTCAAGCCTCAGGTCGTGTTTGATGCGGGAACTGGCGGGATGGCTCTGGAGTCAATGCAGGGGATAGCGGGGCCCCTCATCTCGAGTTGATTTGGGGCCACATGGAGCTCAACTTCAGCAATATGCTGTGGTGTGACTCAGGGTCCCTCTCTACTTGTGACAGTGCGATTGCTTTTTGCGGACTGTCTCGACATCTACATCAAGCAAGTCGAGGCGACTCCTGACATGTTTCAGGGGGACTCACGGACATTGCTCTGCCATGCAAGTGCAGGGGAATCGTAGGGCTTCATCTCGCTCTGGAGGGGAAGTCTCATGGTTTTTGCTCGAGCGTGCGGCAGGGGACCTGGCGGGTAACATTTTTTTTATTCGACTTACGGGCGGTAGGATGGACCTTCAACCCTCGTGTTTGGTTGCAACGAAGTCAGGACACTCCTGTCGAGTTACGAGGGACACCTCAGGAGTCTCTTCGAGGGCTTGGCAGGGCACCAAAGTGAACGCTTCTCGAGGATGAGTATCGGGAGACCCAGGGTCCCTTTTCCAGTAGCCACAGGGCATAGCTGGGATCACTCCTAGTCAATGTTCAAGAAGGAGGAAGTCAAGGCTCCGTCAAAGTTTTGAAGCAGTGAGCTCTGCGTGCTCTCGAGGGCGTTGTCAGAGGCATTGAGGCATTCCGTCGAAAGGAGGGTCGGGGACCATAGGGCTTTCTCTAGGGACTCCACAGGTGGTGCAGACATCCCCTTCACCTATTGTGAGATGAAAGACAGCTAGACTGTATTCAAGCCACTGCAAGGAAACCCGGCCTCCTTTTCGAGTCAGGGCTTCTCGGATCCCGTCATATGCCCCATTGAGGCAGCAATCTCAGGGTCCCTCCCTCATACCTATTGCTGAGAGAAGCCCTCCTCTTGGAGGGGCTGTGGAAAGGTGCTGCCTACGTCTTGAGTCTAAGCCCTGTGGAATCAGCTCTCATCATTCGAGGCAATTTGGGGATAACACGGAGCAGTCCTCGAGTTGCTCTGCGCTGAACCTTGGTAACTACGTCTAGACTTGGCCCTGTGTGTTAGATCGACGGGAACCATCTGGAGAGATTGCCTAAAAGGGAGGTTCAAGCCTCAGGTCGTGTTTGATGGGGAACTGGGAGTATAGGCTTACTGGAGTCAATGCGAGGGGAAAGCGGTGGCTCATCCTTCGAGTTGATTTCGGGGCCCATGGAGCCTATCTATCGCGATGACTGGTGTGAACCTCAGGGTCCCTCTACTACTTGTGACAGGTGATTTTTGCCGGACTGTCACGTCGATCCATCAAGCAAGTCGAAGGCTCTGAACATGTTTCAGGGCGCTCACGGAATTGACTCTGCATTGCAGTGCAGGGGAATCGGGGCCTCATCTCGCCCTTGGAGGGGGAAGTCTCATGGTTTTTTCCCACTCGAGTTGCGGCGGGCACTGGGGTAACATGTCTCGAACTTATCACTAGTGACGGGGATGGCCCTTCAACCCATGTGTTTGCTTCAAACGAAGTCAAGAGTTCCTGTCGAGTTACGAGGGCACCTCAGCGAGTCTATTCGAGGCTTGGCAGGGATCAAAGGGACAGCTTCTCGTAATGTTCTTCGGTGAGTCGGGAGCGAACCCGCAGGGCACGTTCTTTTCCACCCACGTTCTTTTCTTTGTTTTTCCAGTTGCACGCAGGGATAGCTGGGGCTTTCTGTCAAACTGTTCACTGAGGACAAGTCAGGCTCCGTCAAATTTTGGAAGCAGTGAGCTAAACTCTGCGTGCTTTCATCTCGAGGTGTCAGGGCATGTGAGGCATTTCCGTCGAAAGGAGTCGGGGAGACTAGGGCTTTCTCTAGGGACTCCACTAGGTGGCTTGTACATAGACATCCCTTCATCCTTGTGAGAATGAAAGACTAGACTATCATTATCAAGCCCAACACGCAAGGAAACCCGCCTCACTTTCCGAGTCCAGGGAGCTTAATTCGGTGTATATGCCCATCTATTGACCGGCCAAAGCAATCTCAGGGTCCCTCCCTCAAATACCTATTGCGTGAGAGAAGCTATCCTCTTGAGCGGTCTCTGTGGAACAACGGTGGCACTACGTCTTGAGTCTAAGCCAGGAAATTCAGCTCTCATCTCGAGGCAATTTGGGGTACACGGAGCAGTCCTCGTGTTGCTCTGCTGAACTTGGTACTCTCTAGACTTGGGCCCGTTGTTATCACGGGAACCTCTGGAGTTTGCCCTAAAGGGCAGTCAAGCCTCAGGTCCGTGATTTGAATGGGCTTTGAACACTGTCGGGGATCAGGCTCTGCGGAGTCAATGATGTAAGGGGATTGCGAAAGGCCGTGTGCATCTTCGAGTCGATTTGGAGGCCCAACTGGGAGCTCCCTTCACGCAGATGCTGGTGTCGACCTCAGGGTCCCTCTTCTACTTGTGACAGTTGTTTACTTTTTCGGACTGTCTCGCGACAATCCAGTCAAGTCAAGTCGAGGCTAACCATGACATGTTTCAGGGGGTTAATCACGGACATTGCATCAACTGCATATGCAGTGCAGGAAATCGGAGAATCGGGCCCACATCTCGCTTGGACTCCGGGGGAAGTCTCATTGCGATTTTTCTTCTCGAGTTGCGATGGGGTAGACGCTGGGGCTACATTCTCAGACTTACGGCGGGACGGATGGCCCTTCAACCCTCGTGTTTGTTCAAACGAAAGTCAGGAGTACCTGTCGAGTTACTGAGGGAACACCTCAGGAGTATCTTCGAGTCCTTGGGCAGGGCATAACAGGGACAGCTGTGACTCGAGGTGAAGTCGGGGAGCAATACTTTGATCCCTTTCCTGAGTATGCCACTAGGGTCTACTAGGGAATTCTTGTCAATGTTCATATCGAGGACGTCAGGCTCCGTCAAAATTGTGGAAGCAGTGAGCTCTTCATAGTCTGCTATGTGAGGTTTGTCAAGAGGCATCGTGAGGATTTCGTCGTTTGAAACGCGATTGTCGCGGGACTCTAGGTGCCTTTCTAGGAGTACTCCACAGGTGTGTTGCAGACATCCCTTCTACCTGTGTGAGGTTTGAAAGACGAGACAGTTTCATGCATCTGAAAAGAAAGACCCGGCCTCTTTCGACATGTCAGGGCTTCTCTGGTTGTATTGCAAGTTGTTGATGGTCAGCGCAGAATCTCAGGGTCCCTCCCTCATACCTAATTGCTGAGAGAAGCCTCCTCTTGAGCGGGCTTGTGTGGGAAAGGTGGCCTACGTCTTGAGGGTCTAAGCCAGGGAATCAGTCTCATCTCGAGGCAATTTGGGGTACACGGAGCAGTCCTCGAGTAGTTTGCTCTGCTGAACTTGGTACTCTCTAGACTTGGCCCGTTGATATTGGGAAATCTCTGGTGTTGCCTAAGGGAGTCAAGCCTCAGGTAGTTTGATGGGGAACGGGGCATGGCTCTGGAGTCAATGCAGGGGAAGCGGGCCTCATCTCGAGTTGATTTGGGGCCCATGGAGCTCCTTCGCGATGCTGGTGTGACCTCAGGGTCCCTCTCTACTTGTGACAGTGTTTTTGCGGACTGTCTCGACATCCATCAAGCAAGTCGAGGCTCCTGACATGTTTCAGGGGGCTCACGGAATTGCTCTGCATGCAGTGCAGGGGAATCGGGCCTCATCTCGCTTGGAGGGGGAAGTCTCATGGTTTTTCTCGAGTTGCGGCGGGGACCTGGGGTACATTCTCGACTTACGGCGGGGATGGCCCTTCAACCCTCGTGTTTGTTCAACGAAGTCAGGACTCCTGTCGAGTTACGAGGGACACCTCAGGAGTCTCTTCGAGGCTTGGCAGGGCAAAAGGGACGCTTCTCGAGGTCGAGGTGAGTCGGGAGACCCAGGGTCCCTTTCCAGTAGCCACAGGGATACTGGGATTCCTGTCAATGTTCAAGAGGAGTCAGGCTCCGTCAAATTTTGAAGCAGTGAGCTCTGCGTGCCTCTCGAGGTGTCAGAGGCATGTGAGGCATTCCGTCGAAAGGAGTCGGGGACCTAGGGCTTTCTCTAGGGACTCCACAGGTGGTGCAGACATCCCTTCACCTTGTGAGATGAAAGACTAGACTGTATTCAAGCCACTGCAAGGAAACCCGGCCTCCTTTCGAGTCAGGGCTTCTCGGTGTATATGCCCATTGAGGCAGCAATCTCAGGGTCCCTCCCTCATACCTATTGCTGAGAGAAGCCTCCTCTTGAGGGGCTTGTGGAAAGGTGGCCTACGTCTTGAGTCTAAGCCAGGGAATCAGCTCTCATCTCGAGGCAATTTGGGGTACACGGAGCAGTCCTCGAGTTGCTCTGCTGAACTTGGTACTCCTCTAGACTTGGCCCGTTGTTCTCGGGGAACCTCTGGAGTTGCCTAAAGGGAGTCAAGCCTCAGGTCGTGTTTGATGGGGAACGGGGGATGGCTCTGGAGTCAATGCAGGGGAAGCGGGCCTCATCTCGAGTTGATTTGGGGCCCATGGAGCTCCTTCGCGATGCTGGTGTGACCTCAGGGTCCCTCTCTACTTGTGACAGTGTTTTTGCGGACTGTCTCGACATCCATCAAGCAAGTCGAGGCTCCTGACATGTTTCAGGGGGCTCACGGAATTGCTCTGCATGCAGTGCAGGGGAATCGGGCCTCATCTCGCTTGGAGGGGGAAGTCTCATGGTTTTTCTCGAGTTGCGGCGGGGACCTGGGGTACATTCTCGACTTACGGCGGGGATGGCCCTTCAACCCTCGTGTTTGTTCAACGAAGTCAGGACTCCTGTCGAGTTACGAGGGACACCTCAGGAGTCTCTTCGAGGCTTGGCAGGGCAAAAGGGACGCTTCTCGAGGTGAGTCGGGAGACCCAGGGTCCCTTTCCAGTAGCCACAGGGATACTGGGATTCCTGTCAATGTTCAAGAGGAGTCAGGCTCCGTCAAATTTTGAAGCAGTGAGCTCTGCGTGCCTCTCGAGGTGTCAGAGGCATGTGAGGCATTCCGTCGAAAGGAGTCGGGGACCTAGGGCTTTCTCTAGGGACTCCACAGGTGGTGCAGACATCCCTTCACCTTGTGAGATGAAAGACTAGACTGTATTCAAGCCACTGCAAGGAAACCCGGCCTCCTTTCGAGTCAGGGCTTCTCGGTGTATATGCCCATTGAGGCAGCAATCTCAGGGTCCCTCCCTCATACCTATTGCTGAGAGAAGCCTCCTCTTGAGGGGCTTGTGGAAAGGTGGCCTACGTCTTGAGTCTAAGCCAGGGAATCAGCTCTCATCTCGAGGCAATTTGGGGTACACGGAGCAGTCCTCGAGTTGCTCTCTGCTGAACTTGGTACTCCTCTAGACTTGGCCCGTTGTTCTCGGGGGGAACCTCTGGAGTTGCCTAAAGGGAGTCAAGCCTCAGGTCGTGTTTGATGGGGAACGGGGGATGGCTCTGGAGTCAATGCAGGGGAAGCGGGCCTCATCTCGAGTTGATTTGGGGCCCATGGAGCTCCTTCGCGATGCTGGTGTGACCTCAGGGTCCCTCTCTACTTGTGACAGTGTTTTTGCGGACTGTCTCGACATCCATCAAGCAAGTCGAGGCTCCTGACATGTTTCAGGGGGCTCACGGAATTGCTCTGCATGCAGTGCAGGGGAATCGGGCCTCATCTCGCTTGGAGGGGGAAGTCTCATGGTTTTTCTCGAGTTGCGGCGGGGACCTGGGGTACATCTCGACTTACGGCGGGGATGGCCCTTCAACCCTCGTGTTTGTTCAACGAAGTCAGGACTCCTGTCGAGTTACGAGGGACACCTCAGGAGTCTCTCTTCGAGGCTTGGCAGGGCAAAAGGGACGCTTCTCGAGGTGAGTCGGGAGACCCAGGGTCCCTTTCCAGTAGCCACAGGGATACTGGGATTCCTGTCAATGTTCAAGAGGAGTCAGGCTCCGTCAAATTTTGAAGCAGTGAGCTCTGCGTGCCTCTCGAGGTGTCAGAGGCATGTGAGGCATTCCGTCGAAAGGAGTCGGGGACCTAGGGCTTTCTCTAGGGACTCCACAGGTGGTGCAGACATCCCTTCACCTTGTGAGATGAAAGACTAGACTGTATTCAAGCCACTGCAAGGAAACCCGGCCTCCTTTCGAGTCAGGGCTTCTCGGTGTATATGCCCATTGAGGCAGCAATCTCAGGGTCCCTCCCTCATACCTATTGCTGAGAGAAGCCTCCTCTTGAGGGGCTTGTGGAAAGGTGGCCTACGTCTTGAGTCTAAGCCAGGGAATCAGCTCTCATCTCGAGGCAATTTGGGGTACACGGAGCAGTCCTCGAGTTGCTCTGCTGAACTTGGTACTCCTCTAGACTTGGCCCGTTGTTCTCGGGGAACCTCTGGAGTTGCCTAAAGGGAGTCAAGCCTCAGGTCGTGTTTGATGGGGAACGGGGGATGGCTCTGGAGTCAATGCAGGGGAAGCGGGCCTCATCTCGAGTTGATTTGGGGCCCATGGAGCTGCCTCGCCGAGGGTTCAGGCTGTGACCTATCGGTCAGGCGTCCCTCACTACTTGGAGACAGTGTTTATTTAGCACGCGGGACTGTCCTAAATCGACAATTCCATCCACAGCAAAGTCGAGGCTCCATCGACCATGTATTTCAGAGGATGGCTCACGATGGAAATTGCTCTGCATGACAGTGCATAGGAATCGGCCTCATCTCGGCTAAGAGAGGTGAATTCTCAAAATGGTATATCTCGGGGAGTTGGGGGCGCATGGGGACCTGGGGTGAAACATTCTCAGACTTAACACGGCGAGGATGGTCCCTATCAATTCCTCTGATTGGTGATTTGAAAATGACTCAACGAAGTCCAAGGACTGGAACGCAGTCCGAGAGTTTACGAGGGAACACACGAAAATCAGAGAGTGCCTCTTCGGAGGCTATAGGCAGGGCTTTAAAAGGAGACTGTCTGTCCGTCTCAGAGGGTGAGAGTCGGGAGAACCCTAGTAGGTCCCTTTCCAGTATAGCGACAGGGAATATCTGGGATTTAAGCCTGTTCAAATTGTTCAAACGAGGAGATAGTCAGGCTCCGTCAAATTTTGAAGAGCAGTGAGCTGCTGTCGTAGTTGCCTCTCACGAGGTACGGGTTGTCAGAAAACGATCAGGCATGTATGAGAAGCATTCACGTCGAAAAGGAGTTGAACGGGGACTATGACTTTTTTGTTGGCTCTTTGTTTTAATGTTAGTTTTTTTTTTTTGTTGTAAATTTTATTCCTCTAGGGACCATACCACAGGGTGGTGGACAGACATGTGCCTAACATCACCTTTGTAAGAATGAAAGACTAGACTGTATTTCAAGCCACTGCAAGGAAAACCCGGCCTTTCCTTTTTTCGAGGTCGCTGGCGTTTTCTCGGTATTTTGTATATATGCCCATTGCGGCAGGGGCAATCTCAGGGTCGCCTCCCTCCTCTATACCTATTGCTGAGAGAAACGATCGCCTCCTACTTTGGTGAGGGGTCCTTGTGGAAAAAAGGTGGCCATACGTCTTGAGTCTTAAGCCAGGGAATCAGCTCTCAATCTCTGAGGCAATTTTGGGGGTTCAAACGGTAAAGCCGTCTCGTCTGTTTGTTCTGCTGAACTTGGTACTCATTTCTAGATACTTGGACTCTTGTTCTCATGGTTTGGAAAACGTATGAAGTCTAGCCTACTAAAGTGAGTTCTATCAAGCCTCGAGGTTCGGTGTTTTCATTGGGGTAATCGAGAGGGGAAGGATGGTTCTCGTCTGGCAGTCATATGTCAGGGGAAGGTCGGTTGGCTAATATTCGAGTTTGATTTTGGGATGCCGAAGCCTGGAGGCTTCCTTTCGCGACTGCATGGTGTGACCTGTTTCGAAGGATGTCTCCCCTCTCTATCTTAGTGACAGTGCTGTTGAGGGCGGACTGTCCTCGACCATCCATCAAGCAAGTCGAGGCTCCTGACATGATTCAGGGGGCTCACTAGAATATTGCTCGGTTCATGCTAGTGCAGTGGTAATCTGGGCCTCATCTCTTGCTTGGAGGTGGAGAAGAGTTCGTCATGGTTATATCTCGAGTTGCGGTCGTTGGGGGACTCTGGGTGCAATCTTCGATTCTATTCACGGCGGGGATTTGTGAGCTCTGTTCAAAACTCACTCGTTGTTGGTCAAGACAAACGATAGTCGAGGAGTTCCCCTAGGTCTCCGAGTTACGAGGGACACGCTTTCTAGTTCAGTCACTTCGAGGCTTTGGGGCGCAGGGAGCAAAGGAATACGCTATCTCGGAGGTGTCATGGTCGGGGAGACCCAGGGTCCTCTCATTTCTCCCTTCTATTAGACGACTATGAGGATAATACTGGTATTCCTGTCAATGTTTCAATATAGGGGTCACGATGCTCCGTCAAAATTTTGAAGCAGTTGAAGCTCTGCGTGCTCTCTCGAGGTGTCAGGAGCTCATAGTGAAGTTCCTTTCCGTGATAAAAGGTATTCCGTTGGGCCGTTGGATCTTTTCCTCTATGTAGGACTCCCATAGGAGTGTAGCAGGACATCCCATTTCAGCTCTGTGGATATGAAAGACAAGACAGTATTCAAGTGTGCCACTGCCATTTTAGTAAAGACTGTGCCTCTCTTTGGAGGTTCAGGGCGACTCGGTGATCAATATGTTCGCTTTCATTGAGAGGCTGCCAAATTTCTCAGGGGTTCCGTTCACCCTTTATCCACACCTATTGATCTTGAGAGAAAGCCTGTCTCTTCAGGGGCTTGTGGATAAGTGGTGGACCATTGATCTTGAGTCGATCTGCCATTGGGAATTCAGTTCATTCTACTATTATGATCTCGACGGCTTACTTTGGGTGAGTTATATAGTGTCATTCGAAGAGCAGATCCTCGCATTTGCTCTGCTGAACTTCGGTACACCCTCTATTTGACTTGGCCCAGTTGTTTCTTCTTGGGGGAACCTCTGGAGTTGCCGAAAGGGAGGTTCAAGCTCTTAATCTATAGGTTAGCCCTGTTTTCATGGGGTAATACTGGAGGGGACATATTGCTCTGGTGATCTCAATGCAGGGGAACGCGGGCCAAATCTCGAAGTTGAAGATTTTGGTGCCCATGGAGCTCCTTCGCTAATGCAGGTGTTGTACCTTCTCAGTGTACCTCTCCTACTTGTGACAAGTGCTTTTAGTCGGTACTACTGTCTCGAACATTCCATCAAGCAAGTCAGAGGTTCCCTGGACTCTTGTTTCAGTATGGGCTAACACTTTGGGAATTTGAGACTCTGCATGCAGTGCAGTGAGTAAGCTGGGCCTCAATCTCGCTCTTGGAGGATGTATAAGTCTCATAGGAAATTTTCTCTTCGAGTTGCGGCGGTGGATACCCTGGGGTACATTCTCTAGTTAACTTACGGCGAGGATGGCCCTTTAAACCCTCTGAGTGGTTGTTCTCAAACTAAGTCAGTAGTCCTGTTCCGTAGGTACGATGGGGACTTTCCGTCAGGAGTCTCTTTTCTGCAAGGCTTTATCCTAGGGCAAAAGGAACGCTTGTTCTCGAGTGTGAGCCGGGTCAGATACCACCATGGGTCTCTTGCTCCAGTAGCCACAGGGATACTGGGGATTGCCTGTCAACTTATCAAAGAGGAGTTCAGGCTCCGTCAAATTTTGAAGCTATGTGAGCTCTGACGTTGCTTCCGCGATTGTGTCAGATGCATGGTGCGGCAATTCCTAGTTCAGAATAGGAGTTCGGGGACTCTTTAGGGCTTTCTCTAGG
>JAJLRB010001819.1:0-15934 GCA_020976825.1 Odocoileus hemionus
GGCTTGTGGAAAGTTGGCCTACGTCTTGAGTCTAAGCCAGGGAATCAGCTCTCATCTCGAGGCAATTTGGGTACAACCGGAGCAGTCCTCGAGTTGCTCTGCTGAAACGTGGTACTTCCTCTAGACTTGGCCCCGTGTTCTCCTCGGGGAACCTCTGAGTAGCCTAAAGGGAGTCAAGCCTCAGGTCGTGTTGATGGGGAACGGGGGATGGCCTGGAGTCAATGCAGGGGAAGATATGGGCCTCATCTCGAGTTGATTTGGGGCCCATGGAGCTCCTTCGCAATGCTGGTTTGACCCTCAGTGTCCCTCTCTACCTGTGACAGTGTGTTTAGCGGACTGTCCTCGACACCCATCAAGCAAGACCGAGGCTCCTGACATGTTTCAGGGAGCTCACAGGAAATTGACTCTGCCTGCAGTGCCAGGGGAATCTGGGACTCATCTCCGCTTGGAGGGGCGATAGTCTCAATTGTTTTTTCATTTCTCGAGTTGCGTGCGGGGACCTGGGGTACATTCTCGAGCTTACCGGTGGGGATGGCTCTTCCAATCCCTCGTCGTTGGTGTCAACGAAGTCAGCGACTCCTGTCGAGTTACGAGGGACACCTCAGGAGTCTCATTCGCGGCTTTGCAGAGGCAAAGGGAAGCGAACGTATTCCTCCGAGGTGAGTCGGGAGACCCCAGGGCCCCTTTCCAGTAGCTCACAGGGATCCTGGGATTCCAGTCAATGTTCAAGCAGGAGTCAGGTTCCGTCAAATTTTTGAAGTAGTGGAGCTCGTGCGAGCCTTCAAAGGTGTCAGAGTGCATGTGCAGGCATTCCCGTCGAAAGGAGATCCGGGGCTGATAGGGGCATTTCTCTAAGTGACTACACAGGTGTTGCAGACACTCCTTTAGCATGTGAGATGAAAAGACTAGACTGTAATTATCAAGCCACTGCAAGGAAACCGGCCTCCATTCGAGTCCAGGGCTTTCTACGGCTGTATAATGCCCATTGAGGCAGCAATCTCAGGGTCACATCTCACACCTATTGCTGAGCGTAGCTCCTCTTGAGGGGCGTTTGTGCGAAAGGTGGCCTACGTCTATGACATCATAAGCCCAGCGGAATCAGCTCTCAGTCTCTGAGGAAATGTGCGGGTAACACGGAGCAGTCCTCGAGTGCTCTGGGGGGGGGGGGGGCATACCCTGGAACTTGGTAACTAGTCTAGAAATAGGCCCTATGCTTCTCCCAGTGAACCTATGGAGTTGCCTACAGGGGAGGCAAGCCTCAGGTCGTGATTGATGGCGAACGGGGGATGCACTCTAGGAGGTCAATGCAGGCGAAGCGGGCCTCAGCTCGAGTTGAATTTGCGGGCCCAATGGAGCTCCTTCGCAATGCTGGTGTGACCTCAGTGTCCCTCTCAATCCTGCGACAGTGTTTTTGCGACACTGTTCTCGACATCCATCAAGACAAGTCTCGAGGTTCTTGACATGTTTCAGGGGGCTAACGGAATTGCCTCTGACATGCCAGTGCAGGGGAATCAGGCTACTCACGATCTCGACTTGGAGGGGGAAGCCTCACCCATGCGTTTTTCTCGAGTTGCGGCGGGGACTCTAGGGGGTCCATTCTGCGGACTTACGGCGGGGATTGGCCCTTCAACCCTCGTGTTTGTTCAACCGAAGTCAGCAACTCCTGTACGAAGTTACTGAGGGACACCTCCAGGAATCTCTTCGAGGCGTGCCAGGAGCAAAAGGGAACGCTTCTCTGAGGTGAGTCGGGAGACCCAGACGGCTTCCCTTTCCAGTAGCCACAGGGTATACTGGGATACCTGTCAATGTTCAAGAGGCAGTCCGGTCTTCCGCTCAAATCTTGAAGCACATCGTGAATGGGGGAACTCTGCCGATTGCCTCTCGAGGTGTATAGAGGCATGTGAAGGCATTCCGTCGAAAGGAGTCGGGGACCTTAGGGCTTTCTCTAGAGGACTCCACAGATGTTGCAGACATCCCTTTGTCAACATTGTGAGATGAAAGACTAGACTGTTATTCAACGCCACTGCAAGGAAACCCGGCCCTCCTTTTCGAAGTCAGGGCTTCCTTTGGTGTATATGCCCATTGAGGCAGCCAAGCATTGAGCGGTACCTTCCTCATACCTATTGCTGAGAGAAGCCTCCTCTTGAAGGACGGCTTGTGGAAAGGGAGGTGGCCAATCGTCTTGAGTCTTAAACCGAGGGAATCAGCTCTTCTTTTTATCATTTTGAGGCAAGTTGCCAGGGTACACGGAGCATGTCCTCGAGTTTGCTCTGCTGAACATGAGATACTCGTTAAGAACTTGGCCGTTTTTCTCGGGGAAGCCTCTGCGAGTTTGGCCTAAAGGTAGTCAAGCCTCAGCGGTAGTGATTTTATGGGGAACGGGGATCGGCTCATGGAGGTCAATGCCAGGGGAAGAGCGCCTCCATCTACGAAGTTGATTTGCGGCACCATAGGTGCTCCTGGTCGCCAATGCTGGTGTGAAACTCGTTTTCTTTCCTAAGGGTCCGCTCTCTACTTGTGACAGCTTTTTTAAGCGGACTGTCTCGACATCCATCACAGCAAGTCGAGGCTCCTGACATGTTTCAGGGGGTCACGGAATTGCTCTGCATGCAGTGCAGGGGAAATCGGGCCTCATCTCGCTTGGAGGGGGAAGTCTCATGGTTTTTCTCGAGTTGCGGCGGGGACCTGGGGTACTTCTCGACTTACGGCGGGGATGGCCCTTCAACCCTCGTGTTTGTGTTCAACGAAGTCAGGACTCCTGTCGAGTTAACGAGGGACACCTCAGGAGTCTCTTCGAGGCTTGGCAGGGCAAAAGGGACGCTTTCGAGGTGAGTCGGGAGACCCAGGGTCCCTTTCCAGTTAGCCACAGGGATACTGGGATTCCTGTCAATGTTCAAGAGGAGTCAGGCTCCGTCAAATTTTTTTGAAGCAGTGAGCTCTGCGTGCCTCTCGAGGTGTCAGAGGCATGTGAGGCATTCCGTCGAAAGGAGTCGGGGACCTAGGGCTTTCTCTAGGGACTCCACAGGTGGTGCAGACATCCCTTCAGCTTGTGAGAGGAAAGACTAGACTGTATTCAAGCCACTGCAAGGAAAAGCCGGCCTCTCCTTTCGAGTCAGGGCTTCTCGGTGTATATGCCCATTGAGGCAGCAATCTCAGGGTCCCTCCCTCATACCCCTATTGCTAGAGAGAAAGCCTCCTCTTGAGGGGCTTGTGGAAAGGTGGCCTACGTCTTGAGTCTAAGCCAGGGAATCAGCTCTCATCTCGAGGCAATTTGGGGTACACGGAGCAGTCCTCGAGTTTGCTCTGCTGAACTTGGGTACTACCTCCTACTAGACTTGGCCCGTTGTTTCTCGGGGAACCTCTGGGAGTTGCCTAAAGGGAGTCAAGCCTCAGGTCGTGTTTGATGGGGAACGGGGGATGGCTCTGGACTGGACTCAATGCAGGGGAAGCGGGCCTCATCTCGAGTTGATTTGGGGCCCATGGAGCTCCTTTCGCGATGCCTGGTGTGACCTCAGGTTCCCTCTCTAAACTTTAAACTACTGTGACAGTGTTTTTGCGGACTGTCACTCGACATCCATCAAGCAAGTCGAGGCTCCTGACCATGTTTTCAGGGGGCTCACGGAATTTGCTCTGACATTCCTGCATGTGCAGGGGAATCGGGCGGGGCTCATCTCGCTTGGAGGGGGGGGGAAGTCTCATGGTTTTTCTCGGCGTTGCGGCGGGCGACCTGGGGTTACATTCTCGACTTACGGCGGGGATGGCCCTTCAACCCTCGTGCTTTTGGTTCAAACTGAAGTCAGGACTCCTGTCGAGTTACGAGGGACACACTCAGGAGTCTCTTCGGGGCTTGGCAGGGCAAAAGGAACGCTTTCTCGAAGGTGAGTCGGGAGACCCCCAGGGTCCCTTTCCAGTAGCCACAGGGAACCATGGGATTCCTGTCCTTCAATGTTCAAGAGGAGTCAGGCTCCGTCAAATTTTGAAGCAGTGAGCTCTGCGTGCCTCTCGAGGTGTCAGAGGACATGTGAGGCATTCCGCCGAAAGGAGTCGGAGGAAACTAGGGCTTTCTCTAGGGACTCCACAGGTGGTGCAGACATCCCTTCCACCAGTAGCTTGTGAGATGAAAGACTAGACTGTATTCAAAGCCACTGCAAGGAATGGCCGGCCTCCCCCCCCTCCCCCATTTCGAGTCAGGGCTTCTCGGTGTATATGCCCTTTGAAGGACTTAGCAATCTCAGGCGTCCCTCCCCTCATATCTATTGCTGAGAGAAGCCTCCTCTTGCGCGCGGCTAACTGTGAAAGGTGGCACTACGTCTTGGAGTCTAAGCCCATGGAAATCAGCTCTCATCTCGAGGCAAGTTGGGGATTCCCGGATACAGTCCACGAGTTGCCTCAGCTGATCCTCGGTACTCTATCAAGACTTGGCTCATGTCTCTCCGGAAACCTCTGGAGTTGGCCTAAATGGAGAGCTCACGCCCTCAGAGTTCTTGTTTGCATATAAATAAATGATATAATATATACCAAATATATTATATATTACCACCCCCCCCCACCCACTAATTATATTCAAAAAAAATTTTTTGAACTGGGGGATGGCTCTGACTACAAATGCAAGGGAAGCGGGCCTCATCCTTTTTTTTGCCCTTTAATCTCGAGTTGATTTTGCGCGCATGGAGCTCCTCTTCTCCACGATGCCTGCGTGTGACTATCAGGCGTCCCCTCTCTACTTTGATGACAGTGTGTGTTTTGCGGACATGCTACCTCGACATCCATCAATGCCAAGTCTGAGGGCTCCCTGACATGTTTCAGGGGGGCTCACGGAATCTGCTCTGCATGCAGTACAGGGAATCCGCTCAGGCCCTCATCATCGCTTGGAGGTGTGCAAATCTCATATGTTTTTTCTCAAGTTCCGGCAGGTGAGACCTGGGGCTACATTCCTCGGAGTTACGGCGCGCGCGATGGCCCTTTCAAACCTTGTGTTTAGTTTCACCGAAGTCAGGAGTCTTCGTCGAGTTTAGAGGCGACACCTCAGGAGTGGTCTTCGATGCTTGGCAGGGCCAAAGGCGACGCTTCCGAAGGTGATGTCGGTGAGAACACAGCGGGTCCCTTTCCAGCTAGCCACAGGGATACTGCGTGATACATGTCAATGTTCAAGAGTAGTCATGCCTCCGTACAAATTTGAAGCAGTGAGCTTCTGCCGTATGCCCTCTCGGCGGTGTCTCAGACGTATTTGAGGCATTCCCGACGAAAGGATTCTGAGACCTAGGGCTTTTCTCATAGGGACTCCACAGGCAGCGTGCCGACTATCCCATTCACCTTGTGAGTATGAAGAGACTAGACTGAATTCAAGCCACTGCAAAGGGAAACCCGGTCCCTCCCTTTCAGATGTCAGGGTTTCTCGGTGTATATGTCCATTGAGGGCAGCAATCCTCAGGAGTCCCATCACCTAATTCCCATTGCTCGAATGAGAGCCTCCTCTTGCAAGGGACTAGTGTGAGAAGGTGGCCTACGTCTTGCCGGACTAAGCCTTGGCGAGTCAGCCTCTCATCCTCCGAGGCAATTTTGGCGTACACGGAGCAGTCTCGTGAGTTGCTTGCTTGAACTTTGGTACTCCTTAGATTGGCCGTTGTTTTCGGTGGAACTTGCGCGAGCCTCAAGGAGTCAAGCTCAAAGCGTCGTGTTTTGATGAGGAAGGGGGATGGCTCTGGAGTCAAATGCAGAGGGAAGCGGCCCCGCATCATCTCGAGTTGGATTTGCGGCGGGGCCCATGGAGCTTGCCTCGTCCATGCACGAGATGGTTGCTGCGAGTGACCATCAGCGGGGTCCCTGTGTTTTCGCTACTTTGTGACAGTGTTGTTTGTTGCGGACTGTACCCTCGACATCCATCAAGCAAGTCGAGGCTCCTGAGACATGTTTCAGGGGGTCCGGGGCTCACGGGAATTGCTCTGCATGTCCAGTGCCAGGGGGGGAATCGGGCGGCCTCATCTCGCTTGGGAGGGGAAAGTCTCATGGTTTTTCGTCGAGTTGCGGCGGGTGGGAGGACCTTGGGGGGGTACATTCTCGACTTACGGCAGGGGGATGGCCCTTCAACCCTCGTGTTGTTCAACGAAGTCAGGACTCCTGTCGAGTTTGGGTGGACGAGGGAACACCTCAGAGTTCTGGGCTTCGAGGCTTGGCAGGGCAAAATTAGGAAAAAGGAGCGCTTCTCGAGGTGGGTTGAGTCGGGAGACCCAGGGTCCCTTTCCATGTAGGCCACAGGATATATCGGGATAGTGAAGATTCCTGTCAATGTGTCAAGAGGAGTCAGGCTCCGTCAAATTTTTGATGAGCAGTGAGCTCTGCGTGCCTCTCGAGGTGTGCAGAGGCATGTGAGGCATTCCGTCGAACGAATGGATGGAGATCGGGGAACTAGGGCTTTCTCTAGGGAGCTCCACAGGTGGTGCAGACATCCCGTTCAGCTTGTGAGATGAAAGGACTAGACTGTATTCAAGCACACTAGCAAGGGGAAAGCCGGCCTCCTTTCGAGATCAGGGTCTTCTCGGTGGTATATGCCCATTGAGGCCAGCCAATCTCAGGGTCTCCTCCCTCATACCTATTGCTGAGAGAAGCCTCCTCTTGAGGGGCTTAGTGGAAAGGTGGCCTACGTCTTGAGTCTAAGCCAGGGAATCAGCTCTCATCTCGAGGCAATTTGGGGTAACACGGAGCAGTCCTCGAGTTTTTTTTTTTTTTTTTATTTTTTTTTTTTACCCACTTCAAAATTAGACTGAACTTGGTACTTGCCTCGTAGACTTGGCCCTGTTGTTCTCGGGGAACCTCTGGAGTTGCCTAAAGGGAGTCAAGACCTCAGGTCGGTCGTTGCTGTGGATGGGGGAACGGGGAAGGGGATGGCTCTGGAGTCAATGCAGGGGAAGCGGGCCTCATCTCGAAGTTGATTTGGGGGTCCCATGGAGCCACTCCCTTCGCGATGGCTGGTGTGACCTCAGGGTCCCTCTCTACTTGTGACAGTGTTTTTTGCTGGGCTGTCTCGACATCCATCAAGCAAGTCGAGGCTCTCTGACATGTTTCAGGGGGGGAGGCTCACGGAATTGCTCTGCATGCAGTGCAGGGGAATCGGGCCTACATCTCGCTTGGAGGGGGGGAAGTCTCATGGTTTTTCTCGAGTTGCGGCGGGGGGACTGGGGTGGTACATTCTCGACTTACGGCTGTGTTGGGATGGCCCTTCAACCCTCGTGTTGGTTCAACGAAGTCAGGACTCCTGTGAGTTACGAGGGACACCTCAGGAGTCTCTTCGAGGCTTTGCAGGGCAAAAAGCAAAAGGGACGCTTCTCGAGGTGAGTCGCGGAGACCCAGGGTCCCTTTCCAGTAGCCACAGGGATACTGGGATTCCTGTCAATGTTTCAAGAGGAGTCAGGCTCCGTCAAATTTTGAAAGCAGTGAGCTCTGCGTGCCTCTCGAGGTGTCAGAGGCATGTGAGGCATTCCGTCGAAAGGAGTCGGGGGGGGGGGTGGGGGTGGGTGGGGGCTATAGGCTTTCTCTAGAATCTAGGACTCCACAGGTGGTGCAGACATCCCTTCAGCTTGTGAGATGAAAGACTAGACTGTTAATTCAAGCCACTGCAAGGAAAGCCGGCCTCCTTTCGAGTCAGGGCGTTCTCGGTTTTTTGTATATGCCCCATTGATGGCAGCAAACTCAGGTCCTCCCTCCCTATGTAACCCACCTATTGCTAGCTGAGAGAAGCCTCCTTTGAGGGGCTTTGTGGAAAGGTGGACCTACGTCTTGAGTCTAAGCCAGGGAATCAGCTCTCATCTCGAGGCAATTTGGGGGCTACCGGAAATGAGCAGTCCTCGAGTTGCTCTGTCGCTGAACTTTGGTTAACTGAGTTCTAGTACTTGGCCCGTTGTTCTCGGGGAACTCTCTGATAGAGTTGCTAAAGGGTGAGAGTCAAGCCTCAGGTCATTGTTTGATGGGGAACGGGGGATGGCTCTGGGAGAGTCAATGCAGGGGAAGCCGGGGCCTCATCTCGAGTTGATTTGGGGCCCATGGAGCTCCTTCGCGATGCTGGTGTGACCTCAGGGTTCCCTCTCTGTACTTGTGACAGTTGTTTTTGCGGACTGTCTCGACATCCGATCAAGCGCAAGTCGAGGCTCCCTGACATGTTTCAGGGGTGTGTCTCACGGAATTGCTCTTCTGCATGCAGTGCAGGGGAATCGGGCTCATCTCGCTTGGAGGGGGAAGTCTCATGGTTTTTCTCGAGTTGCGGCGGGGACAAGGGGTACATTCTCGACTTACGGCGGGGGCTGATGGCCCTTTCAACCCTCGTGTTGTGTTTCAACGAAGTCAGGACTTTTTTTTTTCTGTCGAGTTACGAGGGGAGCACCTCAGGAGTCTCTTCGAGGCTTGGCAGGGCAAAAGGACGCTTCTCGTTCTTGGTGAGGTGAGTCGGGGGGTGGGAGACTTCAGTGGTGGAGTCCTTTCCAGTAGCCACAGGGATACTGGGATTTCCTGTCAATGTTACAAGAGGAGTCAGGCTCCGTCAAATTTTGAAGCAGTTGAGCTCTCTGCGTGCCTCTCGAGGTGTCAGAGGCATGTGAGGCATTCCGTTCGAAAGGAGTGTGCAAGTGGTGGTGGGGGGGACCTAGGGCTTTCTCTAGGGACTCCACAGGTGGTGCAGACATCCCTTCAGCTTGTGAGATGAAAGACTATGACTGTATTCAAGCCACTGCAAGGAAAGCCGGTCCTCCTTTCGAGTCAGGGCTTCTCGGTGTATTATGGGTTGTGCCCATTGAGGCAGCAATCTCAGGGTCCCTCCCTCATACCTATTGCTGAGAGAAGCCTCCTCTTGATGGGGCTTCTTAGTGGTGGAAGGTGGCCTACGTCTTGAGTCTAGTAGCAGGGATATCAGCTCGTCATCTCGAGGGCAATTTGGGGTACGGTGGGGGGTACACGGAGCAGTCCCCCCACCCCTCGAGTTGTTGCTCTGCTTGGACTCTTTGTACTTCCTCGTAGACTTGGCCCGTTGTTTCTCGGGGGCGAAACCTCTGGTGCAGTTGCCTAAAGGGGAGTCAAGCCTCAGGTCTTTATGTTTGATGGGGAACGGGGGATGGCTCTGGAGTCAATGCAGGGGAAGGCGGAAGCCCTCATCTCGAGTTGATTTGGGGCCCATGGAGCTCCTTCGCGATGCTGGTGTGACCTCAGGGTCCCTCTTACTTGTGACAGTGTTTTTGCGGACTGTCTCGACCAACGCATCAAGCAAGTCGAGGCTCCTGACATGTTTCAGGGGGCTCACGGAAGAAATTGGCTCTGCATGCAGTGCAGGGGAATCGGGCCTCATCTCGCTTGGAGGGGGAAGTCTCATGGTTTTTCTCGAGTTGCAGTGCGGGGACCTGGGTGGTACATTTCTCTCGTACTTACGGCGGGGGATTGGCCCTTCAACCCTCGTGTTTGTTTCAACGATTAACGAAGGGAGGTCCCGCGGTTGTGGACTCCTGTCGAGTTACGAGGGATCACCTCAGGAGTCTCTTCGAGGTGCTTGGGGCAGGGCAAAAGGAAACGCTTTCTCGAGAGGTGTGTCGGGAGGGAGATTACCCAGGGTCCCTTTCCAGTAGCCACAGGGATGTACTGGGATTCCTGTCAAAGTGTTCCAAGAGGAGTCAGGCTCCGACTCAAATTTTGAAGCTGAGTGAGCTCTGCCGTGTCCTCTCGAGGTGTGTACATGTAGAGATGGCTATGTGATGGCATGTCCGTCGAAAGGAGTCGAGAAGGGGGTGCCTAGGGCTTTCTCTAGGTAAGGCACTCCACAGGTGGTGCAGACATCCCTTCAAAGCTTGTGAGATGAAAGACTAGACTGTAATTCAAGCCACTGACAAGGAAAGCCGGCCTCTACTTTCGAGTCAGGGTCTTCTCGGTGTATTGCGTTTGATGCCCATTGAGGCAGCAATCTCTAGGGTCCGCTCTCCCATCAATACCTATTGTGCTGAGTGAGAGAAGCTCTCCTCTTGAGGGGCTTGTGGAAAGGTGGCCTACGTCTTGAGTCTAAGCCAGGGAATCAGCTCTCATCTCGAGGCAATTTGGGGTACACGGAGCAGTCCTTCGAGTTGCTTCTGCTGAACTTGGTACTCCTCATAGACTGTGGCCCTTGTTGATCTCGGGGAACCTTGGAGTTGCCTAAACCTAGGGAGTGTCTAAAGCGTAGTAGCCTCAAAGGTCGTGTTTGATGGGGAACGGTGGTACCGGGGATGGCTCTGGAGAGGGGTCAATGCATGGGGTAAGCGGGCCTCATCTCGAGTTGATTTGGGGCCCATGGAGCTCCTTCGCGATGCTGGTGTGACCTCAGGGTCCCTCTTGCTACTTGTGACAGTGTTTTTGCGCGACTGACTGTCTCGACATCCATCAAGCAAGTCGAGGCTCCTGACATGTTTCAGGGGGCTCACGGAATTGCTCTGCATGCAGTGCAGGCCGGAATCGGGACCCTCATACTCGCTTTGGAGGGGGAAGTCTCATGGTTTTTTCTCTCGAGTTGCGGCGGGGACCTGGGGTACATTCTCGACTTACGGCGGGGATGGCCCTTTTCAACCCTCGTGTTGGTTCAACGAAGTCAGAGGACTCCTGTGTCGAGTTACGAGGGACACCTCAGGAGTCTCTTCGAGGCTTGGCAGGGCAAAAGGGACGCTTCTCGAGGTGAGTCGGGAGACCCAGGGTCCCTTTCCAGTAGCCACAGGGATACTGGGATTCCTGTCAATGTTCAAGAGGAGTCAGGCTCCGTCAAATTTGGAAGCAGTGAGCTCTGCGTGCCTCTCGAGGTGTCAGAGGCATGTGAGGCATTCCGTCGAAAGGAGTCGGGGACCTAGGGCTTTCTCTAGGGACTCCACAGGTGGTGCAGACATCCCTTCAGCTTGTGAGATGAAAGACTAGACTGTATTCAAGCCACTGCAAGGAAAGCCGGCCTCCTTTCGAGTCAGGGCTTCTCTCGGTGTATATGCCCATTGAGGCAGCAATCTCAGGGTCCCTCCCTCATACCTATTGCTGAGAGAAGCCTCCTCTTGAGGGGCTTGTGGAAAGGTGGCCTACGTCTTGAGTCTAAGCCAGGGAATCAGCTCTCATCTCGAGGCAATTTGGGGTACACGGAGCAGTCCTCGAGTTGCTCTGCTGAACTTGGTACTCCTCTAGACTTGGCCCGTTGTTCTCGGGGAACCTCTGGAGTTGCCTAAAGGGAGTCAAGCCTCAGGTCGTGTTTGATGGGGAACGGGGGATGGCTCTGGAGTCATATGCAGGGGAAGCGGGCCTCATCTCGAGTTGATTTGGGGCCCATGGAGCTCCTTCGCGATGCTGGTGTGACCTCAGGGTCCCTCTCTACTTGTGACAGTGTTTTTTGCGCGGACTGTCTCGACATCCATCAAGCAAGTCGAGGCTCCTGACATGTTTCAGGGGGCTCACGGAATTGCTCTGCATGCAGTGCAGGGGAATCGGGCGCCTCCATCTCGCTTGGTAGGGGGGAAGTCTCATGGTTTTTTTCTCGAGTTGCGGCGGGGACCTGGGGGTACATTTCTCGACTTACGGCGGGGATGGCCCTTCAACCCTCGTGTTTGTTCAACGAAGTCAGGACACCTGTCGAGTTACGAGGGACACCTCAGGAGTCTCTTCGAGGCTTGGCAGGGCAAAAGGAACCTGGCTTCTCGAGGTGAGTCGGGAGACCCAGGGTCCCTTTCCAGTAGCCACAGGGATACTGGGATTCCTGTCAATGTTCAAGAGGAGTCAGGCTCTGTCAAATTTTGAAGCAGTGAGCTCTGCGTGCCTCTCGAGGTGTCAGAGGCATGTGAAGCATTCCGTCGAAAGGAGTCGGGGACCTAGGGCTTTCTCTAGGGACTCCACAGGTGGTGCAGACATCCCTTCACCTTGTGAGATGAAAGACTAGACTGTATTCAAGCCACTGCAAGGAAAGCCGGCCTCCTTTTCGAGTCAGGGCTTCTCTCGGTGTATATGCCCATTGAGGCAGCAATCTCAGGGTCCCTCCGCTCATACCTATTGCTGAGAGAAGCCTCCTCTTGAGGGGCTTGTGGAAAGTTGGCCTACGTCTTGAGTCTAAGCCAGGAATCAGCTCTCATCTCGAGGCGGAATTTGGGGTACACGGAGCAGTCCTCGAGTTGCTTCTCATGCTGAACTTGGTATATCCCTCTAGACTTGGCCCGTTGTTGCTCGGGTGAACCTCTGGAGTTTGCCTAAAGGGAGTCAAGCCTCAGGTCGTGTTTGATGGGAGAACGGGGGATGGCTCTGGAGTCAATGCAGGGGAAGCGGGCCTCATCTCGAGTTGATTTGGGGCCCATGGAGCTCCTTCGCGATGCTGGTGTGACCTCAGGGTCCCTCTCTACTTGTGACAGTGTTTTTTTATGCGGACTGTCTCGACATCCATCAAGCAAGTCGAGGCTCCTGACATTGTTTCAGGGGGCTCACGAAATTGCTCTGCATGCAGTGTCAGGGGAATCGGGCCTCATCTCGTTGGAGGGGGAATGTCTCATGGTTTTTCTCGAGTTGCGGCTGGGGACCTGGGGTACATTCTCGACTTACGGCGGGGATGGCCCTTCAACCTCGTGTTTGTTCAACGATGAAGTCAGGACTCTGTCGAGTTACGAGGCGACACCTCAGGAGTCTCTTCGAGGCTTGGCAGGGCAAAAGTGGAACGCTTTCTCGAGGTTTGAGTCGGGAGACCCAGGGTCCCTTTCCAGTAGCCACAGGGATTTTACTGGGATTCCTGTCAATGTTCAAGAGGGAGTCAGGCTCCGTCTAATTTTGAAGCAGTGAGCTCTGTGCGTGCGCTCTCGAGGTGTCAGAGGCATGTGAGGCATTCCGTCGAAAGGAGTCGGGGGACCTAGGGCTTTCTCTAGGGACTCCACAGGTGGTGCAGACATCCTTCAGCACTTGTGAGATGAAAGACTAGACTGTATTCAAGCCACTGCAAGGAAAACCTCTCGGCCTCCTTTCGAGTCAGGGCTTTTCTCAGGTGTATATGCCCATTGAGGCAGCAATCTCAAGGGTCCCTCCCTCATACCTATTGCTGAGAGAAGTCCTCCTCTTGAGGGGCTTGTGGAAAGGTGGCCTACGTCTTGAGTCTAAGCCTAGGGATGTAGCTCTCATCTCGAGGCAATTTGGGGTACACGGAGCAGTCCTCGAGTTGCTCTGGGCTGAACTTGGTACTCCTCTGGCTAGACTTGGCCCGTTGTCTTTCGGGGAGGTGGAACCTCTGGAGTTTGCCTAAAGGGAGTCAAAGCCTCAGGTCGTGTTTGATGGGGAATGAGGGGGAATTGGCTCTGGAGTCAATGCAGGGGAAGCGGGCCTCATCTCGAGTTGAGTATGATTTGGGGCCGCATGGAGCTCCTTCGCGATGCTGGTGTGATCCTCAGGGTCCCTTCTCTACTTGTGACAGTGTTTTTGCGGACTGTCTCGACATCCATCAAGCAAGTCGAGGCTCCTGACATGTTTCAGGGGGCTCACGGAATTGCTCTGCATGCAGTGCAGGGGAATCGGGCTTCATCTCGCTTGGAGGGGGAAGTCTCATGGTTTTTTCTTTCTCGCGAGTTGCGGCGGGGACCTGGGGTACATTCTCGACTTACGTACGGCGGGGATGGCCCTATCAACCCTCAGTGTTGTTCAACGAAGTCAGGACTCCTGTCTAGTTACGAGGGACACCTCAGGAGTCTCTTCGAGGAGCTTGGGGCAGGGCAAAAGGAGACGCTTCTCGAGGTGAGCACGGGAGAACCCAGGGTCCCTTTCCAGTAAGGCCACAGGGATACTGGGAATTCCTGTCAATGTTCAAGAGGAGTCAGGCTGCCGTCAAATTTTGATTTGAAGGGGGGTGAGCTCTGCGTGCCTCTCGAGGTGTCAGAGGCATGTGAGGCATTATTTAGTCGAAAGGAGTCGTGGGACCTAGGGCTTTCTCTAGGGACTCACAAGGTGGTGCAGACATCCCTTCCCCAAATGTGAGATGAAAGACTAGACTGTATTCAAGGCACAGTGCAAGGAAAGCCGTCCGCCACCGGTCTCTTTCGAGTCAGGGCTTCTCGGTGTATATGCCCATTGAGGCAGCAATCTCAGGGTCCCTTCCCTCAAATACCTATTTGCTGAGTAGAAGCCTCTCTCTCGTGAGGGGGCTTGTGGAAAGGTTGGGCGCAATACGTCTTGATGTCTAAGATGGACCAGGAATCAGCTCTCATCTCAGGAGGGTAAAAAAAGGGATATGCAATTTGGGGTACACGGAGCAGTCCTTCGAGTTCGCTCTGCTCTCGTGCTGAACTTGGTACTCCTCTAGACAGTTGGCCCGTTGTTCTCCGAGGGGAACCTTCTGGAGTTGCCTAAAGGGAGTCAAGCCTCAGGTCGTGTTTGATGGGGAACGGGGGATGGCTCTGGAGTCAAATGGGTCAGGGGAAGGGGCGGGCCTCATCTCGAGTTGATTCGAGACAAGGGTTTTGACTAATGGGGGGGGGGGGGGGTGAGGGGGTAGTCGGGGGGGGGGTGGGGGGGGGGGGGGCAAAGGAGGGCTCCTTCGTGCGATGCTGGTGTGACCTCAGGGTTCCCTCTCTAAACATTGTGACAGCGTGTTTTTAGCGGTGTACTGTCTCGACATCCATCAAGCAAGTCGAGGCTCCTGACATGTTTTTGCATGGGGGCTTCACAGTCATCTGGTAATTTGTGCTCTGCATGCAGTGCAGGGGGAATCGGGCCTTCAATCTCGCTTGGAGGGGGAAGTCAATTCATTTTTTTCCTTTTTTCCTCATGAGTTGCGGGTCGGCGGGGACCTGACCACCTGGGTACATTGCTCGACTTATTCGGCGGGGATGGCCCTTCAAACCTCGTGTTGGTTCAACGAAGAAGTCAGGATCTTTCCTGTCGAGTTACGTGTGAGGGACACCTGCACAGGAGTCTCCTCTTCGAGGCTTGGCAGGGCAAAAGGGAACGCTTCTCGAGAGTGAGTTTCGAGGGACCCAGGGTCCCTTTCTTCCCCAGTAGTGCCACAGTTGGATAGTCTGGGATTCCTGTCAATGTTCAAGAGGAGTGCAGGCTCCGTCAAATTTGAAGGGCAGTGAGCTCTGGCGTGCGTGCCTCTCGAGGTGTCATAAGAGGCATGTGAGGGGCAATTCCCGTCGAAAAGTAAGTCAGTGCGGGGACCTAGGGGCTTTCTCTAGGGACTCCACAGGGAACGGAGTGGTGAGACTATCACTTCACGCTTGTGAGATGAAAGACTAGACTCAGTATTCAAGCCACTGCAAGGGTTGAAAACCACGGGCCTCCCCGCCGATTCGATGTCAGCCCGCTTCTTGGGGACCCCCGGGAACCCGGCCCGACCCCGGCAAACCCAAACCCGGCCTGTATATTTGCCTTCATTTCGAGAGGATGCCCCTCGATCTTACTCTTTCCTTCGCACATTGTCCCATCTGAGATGAGATCTCCGGGTCACTTCCCTCATTACTATTGTGAGATGAAAGAGAAGCCTCGCTCTTCGAGGGGCTTGTGGAAAGGTGGCCTAACGTCATTGAGTATCTAAAGAGCCAGGAATCAGCTCTATCATCTCGAGGGTCAAATTTGGGTAACACGGAAGCATCGCTTCCAATTCGTAAGTTGGCTTCTGCTGAACTTGGTATTCCTCTAGACTTGGCTTTCCGTTGTTCTCGATACGGGGAACCTCTGGTTTTTGAGTTGCCTAAAGGGAGTCAACCTCAGGTCGTGTTTGATGGGGAACGGGGGATGGGGCTCTGGAGTCAATGCAGGGGAAGCGGGCCTCTACGCTCGAAGTTTGAATTTGTGAGGCCCCAATGGTTCTATTCTTTAATGGGAGCTCCTTCGCTACGAATGCTGGAGTGATGGTTACCTCAGGGTCACTCATCTTAGCTTGTGACCAGTGTTTTTGCGGACTGTCTCGAAATCCATCAAGCAAGTCGAGGTCCTGACA